>JBBBDQ010000763.1:6222500-6326381 GCA_037127315.1 Ascarosepion bandense
CCTAATGTGTTCTTTAGATGGAAAGAACATGGGTGAGAATATTGCAGAAAAATATAATTAAGGCTTTAATAATCTGAAAGAAAAAGTTATAAATTAATCATGGTGATATGTTTAAGTAATAACAATATAAATATGACAAAGCCCATCACAGAACGAAACGCGTAGGCGATTTAAAATACAGTTTTCTCTTGTCTTTATTTTATTTATCCATCCTGTCCTTAATCTCATATCATAACTGAGTATATTTTTACAAATTGTCGTCATGGAAAACAATTACATCAAATTAGAGAATACAGAAGATTACTATGTTTCAAAGGAAACGGTCAAATTCTTTTCATTTTAATAACAATACGCATAAAGTAAATTACAATGATTTTGCTTCCCCGACGGATATAATCTCCAGGAGTTTAAATGTAAGGTCAATAGACACCTCCTAACACACTAACCTGCTCCCATTCCTCCTGACATTCCCTATGTCTAACATTCATTCCTCCTGACATTCCCTATGTCTAACATTCATTCCTACTGACATTCCCTATGTCCAACATTCATTCCTCCTGACATTCCCTATGTCTAACATTCATTCCTCCTGACATTCCCTATGTCTAACATTCATTCCTCCTGACATTCCCTATGTCTAACATTCATTCCTCCTGGCATTCCCTATGTCTAACATTCATTCCTCCTGACAATCCCTATGTCTAACATTCATTCCTCCTGACATTCCCTATGTCTAACATTCATTCCTCCTGACAATCCCTATGTCTAACATTCATTCCTCCTGACATTCCCTATGTCTAACATTCATTCCTCCTGACATTCCCTATGTCTAACATTCATTCCTCCTGACAATCCCTATGTCTAACATTCATTCCTCCTGACATTCCCTATGTCTAACATTCATTCCTCCTGGCATTCGCTATGTCTAACATTCATTCCTCCTGACAATCCCTATGTCTAACATTCATTCCTCCTGACATTCCCTTATGTCTAACATTCATTCCTCCTGACAATCCCTATGTCTAACATTCATTCCTCCTGACATTCCCTATGTCTAACATTCATTCCTCCTGACATTCCCTATGTCTAACATTCATTTCTCCTGACAATCCCTATGTCTAACATTCATTCCTCCTGACATTCCCTATGTCTAACATTCATTCCTCCTGACATTCCCTATGTCTAACATTCATTCCTCCTGGCATTCCCTATGTCTAACATTCATTCCTCCTGGCATTCCCTATGTCTAACATTCATTCCTCCTGACAATCCCTATGTCTAACATTCATTCCTCCTGACATTCCCTATGTCTAACATTCATTCCTCCTGACAATCCCTATGTCTAACATTCATTCCTCCTGGCATTCCCTATGTCTAACATTCATTCCTCCTGACAATCCCTATGTCTAACATTCATTCCTCCTGACATTCCCTATGTCTAACCACTCCTTCTCTTTACCTTCCCCTATGTACCCCCATGCGAATTAGTGGCAGTGAAATGCCTTGCTTGGGGTGAGATGATTAAAAAAAAAAAGCCTCTTTTACAAACCGGCAAAAACCTTAGCACCGCCCTGATAATAATGACAGTGTAAACGGTGCTGACCTCTAGAAACAATGTCAAAGAGCTGTGTGTTAAAAAGATTGAACCAATGCATTGACTCCACACCCAAGGGACTTGATACTTTTGGACAGAACAGGAAATGACGAGTAGCATCATTAAAAAAAAAAAAAAAAGGCCCAAATAACTACAGAACATCAAACAAAAATATGGATGGAATCCCAGGAAGTACAAAAACGTGAACTTCAGAATAGTAAGTAAAAAAAATTATATGAAAACTTTTGAAAAGATATCGTAGAATAGTTGATAAATCTACAATGATACAGAGAGGAAACCTCAAGAGAGAAACATGGTCGCCCGTAGTAGCAAGGCAAAGAAGCCCATAAGCGGCAATTATTTAAAGTCCAAAATCGAAAAGCAAAAAAGATAGCAAGTGCATTAAAAGAGATCCTGCATTCAATCACCTAATTAGACGTTTAATCATCTCAATATAATTCTTTAATAAAACATCTTCCAAAACTAAATATTTTACTGAAACTTTGAGTAATTTTAGCTGATTTAGAGTTGTTGTTGTGTCTTCCCTCTGAAGAGTCTATGTTGGACTCTTCGGCTTATTATAAGATCAGTAGGAGAGGAGGCCTTGGGGGAACAGTTGAAATGATTGAACGCTAGACAACCAACACACGTACTAGTCGTGAAATACTCTTCTGTTGTGTTTACTGTTAAATCTAAACTTATTTATAAATGGAACTGTCTGTGTGTGTGTGTGTGTGTGTCCGTTACCTATAGACTCCGAAACGGCTGAACCGATTTTCTTGAAAATTGACACAGTTGTACTATAAGCGTCTGCGAGTATTCTTAGCTATGTTTTGTGTCGAGGCACCCCCGATAAATATCGAAAATCTATAATCGGGTTATAGAAGGAGGGATTCCGATTTTAATCAAATTTGATACACTCATACACAAAGACATAAGAAACGATATTCAGAAGTTTCACGGTTGCTGTTCTTACAATAGTGCAGAAAATCGATAATATATATATATATATATATATATATATATATATATATATATATTAAAGGCAAGATGTTTGTGTGTGTGTCTGTAGGTATAATTGTAGTTCTTAGTCTCAGCCATGATACCATTTACTCAGAGGACTTATTTAGCATTCAAAATTCATTTTACGACTAAAAAAAACTTATTTGATATCGATAACAGGAAATCAAAATTTGACTTACATCCATTCATTTTTCTTTCGGTCTACGGTTTCGCTTTAACTGGAAACAACTATTGCTTTTTAGTCTTTCGTGTCAACGTCCAAAGAGTCTGGGCTCCAGGACCATGGATTAGTTTTAAAGATTTCATTACACCCGAGCAACACCGGGCTATACTGCTAGTTGTATATATATATATATATATATATATATATATATATACTAGATGCGATTGGTAAATTGTCGCAATTATTTTATTATTTCAAATATTCTTTAGGCTGAGTCTGAGCTCCAGGACCATGGATTAGTTTTAAAGATTTCATTGCACCCGAGCAACGCCGAGCTATACTGCTAGTATACAATATTTCTATAACACATGTTTTGTTATTGTTATTTCTTAAACCTATCACTTGGTCACAACAAAAGTATAATTACTTCAATTCGAAACAAATATTATTTACTTGAAGTTTAAAATATCACAGAAATGCATTTTTTAACACAGCGGAAGCTGTTTATTTAAGCAATTGACATGTTTAACAGCTTGATAATAGATTGAGGATTATCTGATGTTATTCAATCCTTTATCAACGACCTTTTAAAAAAATCCATTTTGGCCGTACACTCCCAACTTCTAAATTAGGAGAAATTAAATGAGTAATCTATACGGCGAATATCATAGATCGAGCATGTGAGCAATGATAAGGTCTTGGAAATGATGGAAACAAAAAAGAAATTAATACTGAGAATCAGGAAGAGATAGCTGAAGTTCCTGGGGTACGCAATGAGGAAGGAGGGCTTTGAGAACCTGATACTAACGGGCCAGATAGAGAGAAAAGGATACAGGGGAAAGCAACAGATAACATATTTGAAGGACCTAATCAGGTGGATGACGGAACGAGGATTGCATGGTGTAACAGGAGAAGGCGTGCTCAGAGCCACCAGGGATAGGGAAACGTGGAAAGCCATGATCACCTACGTCATGAAGGGACTGGGTACAGAGAAGAATCT
The DNA here is from genome assembly GCA_037127315.1 of Ascarosepion bandense. Taxonomy (NCBI): domain Eukaryota; kingdom Metazoa; phylum Mollusca; class Cephalopoda; order Sepiida; family Sepiidae; genus Ascarosepion; species Ascarosepion bandense. The sequence continues at coordinate 6,226,281 of JBBBDQ010000763.1, forward strand.
AATTCATTTTGCTTTTATCTAAGCCAGAACAACTTCCTCATTCTTTTGTTATTGAAGTGTTGCATCAATTTGTTATTGATTGGTGAAATGTATATCACCTGACTTCACCTCACGGTCAAACGTTGTCCGTTTTCTATCAACATGTATAGCATTTGGCAAGTTTTCTGTAGTTTTTTTCTAAGATTTGTCTCGGTTTCTGTACCGTTTTGTATAAATTCAGGAAAAGGGAATATCATTCCTATATGACCCTTCCTCAAAATCTATCTTTTTTTTTTTTTTCGTATCACTCCGAGCAAGGCGGTAACGCCACTGATGTGCAGGGGCCTACGTAATAGTGAAAAGATAAAGCCGGAAACCATATCCTAAACAGGGAACAAGAGATGAGCCTCTTAACCTGTTCAATAGACGTGGGTAGAGTGTGAACCGGGCGATAGATAGATCTATCTACTACAACTGAAAAAAAAAAACAAAGTGAGAAGATTGGAAAAGAGAAAGCCGGAAACCACATCCTAAACAGGGAACAAGGGATGAGCCTCTTAACCAGTTCAATATACGTGGGTGGAGTGTGAACCGGGCGAGAGATAGATCTATCTACTCCAATTGAAAAAAAAAACCAGAGAAGATTGGAAAAGAGAAAGCCGGAAACCACATTCCTAAACAGGGAACAAGGGATGAGCCTCTTAACCTCTTCAATAGACATGGGTGGAGTGTGTTGTTCTCTTTATTTTTTCTGTGTGTATCTATTCTATTTCCACCTGGGTATAATCATCTTTATTTCTATCCCTCTCTATTTTTCTACCCCGATCACTGTCATTTCTTTTTTTTTTTTTTTCTTTTTACTATCACTTACTTCTAAGAAAAACTTCAAACAGTATAGGTCGCGAATTTTGTTACATTACAAAAAAAAAAAAAGATGTGCAATTTTTAAAGCTTTTTAAAGTCCGTACCATTGGAAACAAATATTTTAATCTTTATGTTGACCGTTGTAAATAAGTTTTTAATTTTTTTTAAACTTTTGCTGAATAAATTTCTTTAAAGTCAGACCTTCTATTTATTTTCTCATGCATTTATTATATGGTAAAATTCCAATATGTACATTCTGGTGTGTGGAATATACGTTCCTGACGTAAATAAGTCATAAATACCACTTGCCATATGCGACCAATTTTGATGGCAGTCAGTCAGTCAATTAAGTGCCATACGTGATACACGCTTGGGCGATCATGTCTTGAAAGAGACATGACTGACTGGGCAGAAGATTATCCCACAGTAGGTTGCCATTGCTTTCTTCGGTAGACTGGTTGCCAGCCAAGGCTATAGAACCCAATCTGTCCTGTTATTTAACCCATAACTGGGAGGAAGAGAAGGATTAATACCTTTCCTAAGGGTATTTGCGCGTAAGTGAATGAAAGGAATATCAACTGGAATTCGAACTCGGCTCCCCGGTTTCTCGTTCCGAGCCGATATCCACTGCTCCACAACGCACATCCTTTGATGGCAGTAGTAATCGAATAAAACAAGTTCCACTATACTATCATCTAAAAGGGCGAAATTAATGCAGAATCTTAAAACAGTTAAAACTTAAAAATAATTGTAAGTAAATTAAAATATTAAATCAGTTTTTGTAAAAATCCATTATTCAATGAAAAAAAAATTTCCTTAAGGCATTAGTGTCCTTAATATATATTATTTAACAAAGCAATTAGAATTTTTTTTAATTAAATACCTTAAATATATTGCTTTGTTAGTTTAGTATTAAGAGCATATTTTGAGTAAATTGTGATTTTGTTTGACAAAATCAATTTGATGATTTAAATTCTCCAAGGATCCCTAGTTTTAACTAATAATTATGAAAAGGTGCTATGCTTATTTCTCGAAATTTCATAAAAATAATCAAGTAGGGCTTAACCTACTCAATTATTAATAATAGTAATAATAATAATAATAATAATTTCACTCATTTGTCACCTAATTAATAATTGTAACATAGCAAACAAGGAATTTAAAAATTATTAAAATAAAAAGTCCTGGAAAGTGAAATAGAAAAAATGTGGAAATTGAAAGCAAGTATCGTACCAGTGATAGTAGGTACACTTGGAATGATTGACTAAACACACACTCATTGCAAGAATCCCTAAAAACCCCAGCTTAATAGATATACAAAAAATTGTCTTGCTGTGTACAACTCACACAGTAAACGCTAGTGATGTTATGAGAGATAGAAAATAAAATAAAATATAACCATAACAACACACCACGATCGGCCTTAAGTCTTTCCGCAGATTTGATAGGTAGTGTGACCATAGTAGAAAATGAATTATGATGAAAATGATAAAATAATACTTTCACTCATTTGTGAATAAGTCCTGAAATTTTCATTAAATTTCGACTGTTATTTCATTTTTGCAAGAAATTCCAAAACGATGTGTTTTTATCGCTAAATGTTCAATACTAATCTTTGGCTCACCCGCTGACGTAAGAAATACAAGATTTTTACACAAATTAAGAATGTATTAAAAAGGATTTGAAAAAAATAATAACATTCTCAACAAATACTTCAGTCTTCCTTTTTATTCATAACATAAATGTATTTGACTATAGTTCTGAGATAAGATAGTATTTACATTGTTCGGACTGTTGTCCTTATCTTTATTACCATGTTTACGACGTTTCATAGCACCTGAAGAAGGCCAGATCGTAGAACGGCCGAAACGTTGTAAACATGGTAACATAGATGAAGAAAACAGCCCAAATAATGTAAATAATATAACATTAATATTATGACGCTGGGTCCTTTTTCATCATGGCCTGTTCTGTTTTGGGGAATTTTTGGAGGTGCCTTCTATAAATATTTTTCCTATTTATTATCATTTATACGTATAACAATCAATGTCCAGACGTTTTGATGGCTTTCTTTAATAAATAAAATATATTTCAGTAATAAAATAATTTCTCATAACTTTCTATATAATATTTTCTAGAATTTCATGTGACATTAAAAATGTGATGATAAGAGCAGGTATTTTTACTGTAGATGTTTGGTGTTATGTGAGGATCAGATAAAAATTATGGTTGGTAGTGCGACCATAGCAGAAATCAAATATGATGAAAAATGATATAATAATAATAATAATGAAAACATTTCTTTTAAAATTTTATTATTTTATTAATTTATTTTATTTATTAAGACGTTAGTATCATTTGTAGTATGACAAAGTAAAATTTTTCCAGGAAATCATAATTATCCTTCCGTGGAAATTCCACGGGTTCTGCTAATAATAATAATAATAATAATAATAATAATAATAATAATAATTTCACTCATTTGTGAATAAGTCCTGAAAATTTAATTAAATTCCGACTGTTATTTCATTTTTGCAAGAAATTCCAAAACGATGTGTTTTTATCGCTAAATGTTCAATATTTATATTTGGCTCACTCACTGATGTAAGAAATAAAAGATTTTTTACCCAAATTAAGAATGTGCTAGAAAGGATATTAAAAAAAAATAATAACATACTCAACAAATATTTTGGTCTTCCCTTTTAATCATATCATGAATATATTTGTCTATAATTCTGATGTGAGGTAAAATTTATATTGTTCGAATATTTTTTTCACGCACTTCCCACCTGTGGAATTCCCTTCCATATACTTGCTTCCCCGACAGCTACAATTTCCAGGAATTTAAATGTAAGGTCAATAGACATCTCCTATCACAGTAACTCGCATCCATTCTCACAAGATCTTTTTTTCATCTACCCCACCCACATCCTCGGTATCCTCATCCGTCTATTACCCTCCTCCTGACATTTCCTATAACTAACCACTCTTTCTCATCACTCTCCCTTATGTAATCCCCTGCGCAACAGTGGCAATAGAATGCCTTGCTTGGGGTGAGATGATTAAAAAAGTTGTCCTCATCTTTATTGCCACGTTACGATGTTTCGTAGCACCTGAAGAAAAACGGATCGTACAACGGCCGAAACGTTGTAAACATGGCAATATAGATAAAGAAAACCATCTGAACAATATAAATAATATAACATTAACATTTTGAGGTTGGGTTCTTTTTCATCATGGTATGGACTGTTTTCGCGAATTTTCGAAGGTACCTACTACAAACACTTTTCATATATATTCTGTTATTAATACGTATAACAATCAACGAATAGACGTTTTAATGGTTTTCTTTAATAAATAGATATAACATATTTCAGTAAAAAATAATTTCCTATAAATTTTTATGTAATATTTTCTAGAATTTGATGTTTCATTAGAAATATAATGATAAGAGCAGGTATTCTTAATGTAGATGTTTGGTGTTATTTGAGGATCAGATAAAAATTAACATTTATATTCGCTCTCCAGACTTTGTCCCAATCCGCGGTTTCCCATTGAAAGAAACAAAAGAGAATTCTTGTAAGAAGTCGCGCCCACCTACTAGTTACAGTGCCGACCGCTAAGCTTCTCTTGACTTGACGTTCGGTCAATGTTTACCAATTAAACGTAGGCCATCATTCTTTTCACGGCCGCCATCTTTTGTTACGCCATTATAGCAAGTGATAATTCTGATTTTCCATGTTTTGATAATCTTCTCATATACTGATGAGGATTAATTAACCCCAATTTATATCAAACATGGCTGAATGAAAAGTGATGTGCGTGCAGTGTGTGCATAAGAGAGAAATGCATGTACAGTTGTTGTAAAAAAAAACTAAACAGACTCTAAGTATCTGCTTGTCTGTCTATGAAGGGCGGTTTTTATAGGGGTTCATGACTCAAAGAAGAAGCACTTGACTAGAGTAAATGTAAATAAGGATAAATTTATTTTATAAGTGCGTTAATATAGGAAAATAATTTTAAACTAGAAACTTACCAGATCCACAAACAGTTTTTTTTGTTTTTTGTTTTGTTTAATCATATCACCCCGGGCACTGGTGTGCAGGGGGTTACGTAATAGTGAAAAGATTGGAAAAGAGAAAACCGGAAACCACATCCTAAACAGGGAACAAGGGATGAGCCTCTACACCTGTTCAATAGAGGTGGGTGGAATGTGAACCGGGCGATAGTTCAGTCTATCTACTCCAATTGAAAAAAAACACAAATAAACAAAAAGAAAAAGTGAAAAGATTGGAAAAGAGAAAGCAGGAAACCACATCCTAAACAGGGAACAAGGGATGAGCCTCTGCACCTGTTCAATAGACGTGGGTGGAGTGTGAACCGGGCGGTACACTTAATAATAATTTACAAATAATTCAGAAGACAATATTTTATTTATAGGAACTGGATTTTGCAGTCTATGTTTACTATGTGTCAAAAAATTTCTCCTTTATCGAGGTCTCCATTTTTGGCCTTTTAACTAAGATCAAAGTGTAGTCTGTGTCTGTATCTGTTTGATCTGATTTTCTCTCTCGCAACTTTACTTATTTAATTTTCTCACTAAAAACAAAGTAATGCTTATTCGATCGATCAAAACAGTTTGGCAGGGTGTAATTGTCGTGCAAAATAATGAAACTAGAGACGAGCACAGTTATTTTTTGTTTCATTTGTATACAAAAATAATTTCAAATGAATTGCTAGAAATTATTTTCATAATTCTTGCGTCACACTATATTAATTACTTGGAATGAATGAATCTTTTGCTGTATGAATTTAATAAAATGCTGAATTAAAAACGTGTGGGCTTAGTATACGAGCTAACACAAATCTTCCACAGTCTTCAGCTATAGGTCAAGAGCTTGGAGAGGAGATAGGCACTCTATAAATACTTTCATGGCTTCTGCTCAGACGAACTTAAGTCATTGATGCCTCCTCAACAGGTGTTTACTCGTGCAACCAGACTGGCAACTGGGTCCCACCCATTCACAGTCAGGTTAGCCAAATGCAGACGACAGTTCTACTCCTGCAGCTTCTTCTTTCGCACTTCCCACCTGTGGAACTCGCTCCCGTATTCTTGCTTTCCTGACGGCTACAACCTCCAGAAATTTAAATGCAAAGTCAATACTCATCTACTAACCACTGGACTCTAGCTCTCTCCCCACCCCCGTATAACCTTTTCTTTCTCTCCACCTATGTATCTGTCATCGCACCTGCTTTCTCCGCTTTCTATTGTTCTTTTCTAACTAGTTTGTACTCCTCACTCTTTTCTAATTAATCTTTTTACATTTATGTAGCCCCCTGCACATCAGTGGCGTTTCCGCCTTGCTCGGGGTGAAATGATTAAAAAAAAAACAAAAAACAAAACTGATAAGATGTCTGAAAGGATCCTGACTAAGAAAAATCAAAGTCACTTCATTCTGCGACCCCTACCGGATGACCGTACAACGATAGAAATGTTTGACTGATGATGACGATGATAATGATGCTGATTTAATAAACCGCTGAAATGTCTTCTTATAATAAAATATATTTTTTTAACTTACGTGCGTTGTGGTGCAATGAATATCTGCTCGGAACAACTAATCGGAGAGCCGAGTTCGAATTCTAGTTGCATCCACTTATGCACAAAATCCATCGGGAAAGATATTAATCCGTCACTTCTCCCTCTAGCTATGGATTAAATAGCAGGACAGATTGGGTTCTATAGCCTTTTGTCTCCAGCAGAAAGTAATGGCACACTTCTGCATAGTCAGCCCTGTTTCTTTCGAGACATGATCACCCAAGCATGTATCACGTATGGCTCTTACCTAACACACACACACACACACACACACACACACACACACACACATATATATATATATATATATATATATATATTGAATTATTCTTTTACCTTTTGAAGGTTATTTAAGGCTAGAAAATATTTGTTATATTGTAATAATTATGAGGATAGTTGTTAATAAAGATTTTACTAATGTAAGTTTTACTCATTAGCCCATAACTGGGAAGAGAGAAGAGGTGGCTTCATGCCTATCCCAATGGTATATGCCCGTAAGTGAATATAACGAACCCGACTAGAAATGAAACTTACTTTCAATTCTATTCCGTTGTCTATTGCACCACACACATATCAAATTTGGAATTATGCAAAAAATGTGTCAGGATATAACTTGATCGCTGATATAAGGAACAAAAGCTGTTAGTAATGAGCAGTCGGTCGAGAACCGGGATTTGAACTAAAATCGAGTAAGACCAACAAAAACCGCGGCTTTTTGGGCCCTCAATGCGTGTATGCAGTCACCTTCGACCATATTTCCACTTTAAACGACATGTCACCTGATGAAAGAATAAATTAAATGATATATTTTTTTATATAAACGTTGTCAGTCTTTATATTTCAAGCCGTTCATCAACATTGGTTCTCAGGTGGAGTATATAACATAAGTATTTTTCACTTCGGTAGACGCGTTCCAGAAACTGAGACACAGGAAACTTTCACTAGAAACAAGGAAGAGAGAACTGGATTGCTATGTGATGTCAGTTCTTCAATATGGCAGCGAATGTTTGTCAATATCAACAAAGATGAAGGGAAAACTTGAAGCAGCTGAAATGTGGTTCTACAGAAGGATGCTGCGGATATCGTGGACCGAGCATGTGAGCAATTACGAGGTTTTGGAAATGATGAAAACGAAAAGGAAATTAATATTGAGCATCAGGAAGAGACAACGAAAGTTCCTGGGACATGAAATGAGGAAGGAGGGCTTGGAGAACCTGATACTAACAGGCCAGATAGAGGGGAAAAGAGACAGAGGAAGGCAGCGGATGACATATTTAAAAGGCCTGAGCAGGTAAATGACAGAACGGGAGCTTAGAGACGTTACAGGATAAAGCGTGCTAAGAGCCACCAGGGATAAGGAGACGTGAAAGGCCATGATTGCCTACGTCCTGATGGGACAAGGTACATAAAAGAAGAAGAATTGTACGCGAACCGGTGGGTCAATGTGATATCGCCGTAAGCTTTCCTTTCCTACCCTCTGTATGATTTCTTTTAGTTTCCTATCTGTGAAGCTATCATCAACGCCATGTCATCTGCGTATCTAATGAGGCTAAGTTTATGGAAGCCAATACTGACTCTGGGCTTAATTTTTAGATTGCGTCAGAGTAAAAGTTGAAAGCGATATATGTCGAGTCTCACTGTGAAATGACACATTCTTGATTTTACAGGTGGGTTGGACGAAAATATTGTCATAGACATTTTTTTTTTAATCCAATCAACTCGGTCTATGTGCCTGGCATATTATTTAACGTTTCATAAAGCAAGATTGACCCAGGTCGCTGTGTTCAATTTTGGATAAATACCCTTAAAATAATGTGAATCGATTTTTTCTCCCGTCAGCTATAGGTTAAATAGAAGGGGAGACACGGCTCTCTAGCCTTGGTTGGTAATCAGTTGAAGAGATGAATAACTGAATTCGGAACTGGACTACTCCCTTCACATGTAAGATGTCTTGATGCTATGGAATCCACAGCAATAGCGTTCTGCGGCTGTATGTTCTTCTTAATTATGAAGGACTCTTATATTGGGTTATCCAGTTGGTAGAGTCAGAGATGAACACATTTAGTCCTTGTGGTTTTGGGGAAAGTGAAATACGAAAGCCATGACAATTAAGTGCATGCTTGTTGAATCCGTAAGGCGCGATTAAAGAAGTCAGTCAGTTAATTGCCATACGTCACAAACGCTTCGGCAATCATGTCTCTTTCGATCCATAACTGACTAGGCAGAAGATTTTCCCGAAGCAGGTTTTAATTTCTTTCTGCGGTAGACTGGTTGCCAACCAAGGCTAAAGGACTTAGTATATTCTTCCACTCAATTCTTTTATCCAGATCAGTCAGTTAAATGCCATGCGAGATACACGTTTGGGCGATCATGTCACTTTCGATCCATGACTGACTAGACAGAAGATTTTCCCGCAGTAGTTTGTCATTTCTTCCTGTGGTAGACTGGTTTCCAACCAAGGCTAAAGGACTTAGTATATTAGTCATTCAATTCTTTTATCCAGATCAGTCATTTAAGTGCCGTGCATGATACACGCCTGGGCGATCATGTCTTTTTCGATTCCAGACTGACTACACTGATTTTCATGCAGTAAGTTACCAATTCTTTCTTAGATAAAGATAGAATCTTTCCTGCTATTTAACCCATAGCTAAAGAGATGAGATGGATTAATGATAACTTTCCCGAGGATAATGGCACAAAAATGACTGCCGCGAATTTAATTGAAATTCCAAATCGGCTTCCCAAATTCTAATTCCGAGAAACAGTACACTACAACACATCAAATTGGAGAAAAGACAAGATTAACACCGATACAAATTTCACAAATTTTATTCGAGATGGTTTTATGAAAATTTATAAATCATGAAATTCACAGATACATAACGCTTCATCTTATAAACATCACAGAATAGTATCACAGATTTTCATTGTTAAAAAACTGGAAAAGAAATGAAATATATATTAGGTAACGAAAAAAGTCCTTGCCTTCGACATGAAAAAAAAAATAAGACAAAGACTTTTTTCCTCAAAGAGATCAATGCTACGCAAATGAGCGCTTCACTTACCAGGAATTAATTGTCAACACGAGACATGCAGAGATTTGATGATGCCAACTCCTTGATTGTATTCTCTTAAGACTAAGTAATGGGATGTTACTACTTTCACGTTTGTCAAAACACCGATCCACATTCACACCAGCTTGTGGGAGTGTAGGGTGCTTGAACAACGAAATTAACAAAATAAAATTTGATTTTTTAAAAACTAATCTTTTACTTCTCTCTTTGATTGGATCACCTCAATTTACACGGGGGCCCGGGGCCGTCGTACCCTCTACCCTTCTTCTATCCGCTACTGACTCAGCACCCTGTACCTCATACTACAAAACTAAACCTACACCCATGTAAGATGGACAAGTCAACAAATGCTGCAGAATGAGATGCTACCAACTTCTCAATTCCTCTATGCAGAGTTGTAATTGGCAAATGAAGCAGACTTGCGACAGGCACTTACAATCTTGTTCGCTTCCGAGACCCCTAAGTCTTACTCTCAGGGATTTGTGTAGTAGTTAGACTCACGTTGCTAAAAGAACTAGAGGCCGATGGCTTATGATGGTATGTCGAATTTGCAGTATCTTTTTTATTCTGTTTTGGTTAAATTGTATAAGCGAGTGAGGAGTTTGTCCCAAATGACTGAACTATTATATATTCAGATTCGCATTACGATTGATAGTATATACGCTTCTTTTTAAACTTTTCACTTATAGGGGTTAAGCAAAAACTCAATGGAATCCAGTCGCTCATTCAAAAAAGTGTACAGTATTATTAAACAGCTTCCTCAATGCTACGGATATGAATGCAAGTTGTTTTTCTTTTTTTTTTATAATCCTATTGCCTCAAGCAAAGAATTATACTACCACTGTTGTGCAGGGTGTTACATATTAGCGAACAGATGAGGAAATTCAAGAGAAATCACCCTCGCTGACATAAACACCAATATAAATATCAGAGAAAGGGATAGAATGGTAAAGATTAGATTTGCAGAATGTTAAGATGCCGGTGGAGTTTTCGTGGAGCAAAGATATCACGCTGTAAAGGTTTGTACGGGTATCAGCGACGTTTGGGAAATCAGAGGAACTTTTTGGTTTGGCATTAAATTTCGATTTAGGCAAGTAAGTGGTCCGAAGAGCGTAAGGGAAGCGCTATATTTGTCAGGAGAGGAGGAACGAAAACAAAATAATTAAAATGAATAAAATAAAATAAGTCCATGAGAAGGATCATCCATCTTTAAAAATATAATTAGTCCACTGGAAGCTGAAGGCATCATTCAAATTAAAAAAACAAAACAAAAAAAAGACAAAAATGTTTACGTTTATAGATTGGACATTCAATAAAAACATGCCTCAGGCATCTTCAAACGTTAGGTTGCCATCATGAGTTTGTGATTGAAAAAAAAAGAGCCACGTTCTCAAAGAAAAAGAAACAGCAAAGTTTTTTTTAATCCTAAAATGTATATTACGTAATGATAATAGGGAGCCTAACACAAACAATTCCCATCATCCTTCTGTAAATCATCCTGAAATCAAAATATCATAATGTTATTTAAATTTATCGAGATTTTTGAAAGTGTGGATAGAGGTTGATTAATTTTTTGAAAGCAGGAAAATAAATTAAAGACAAATATTTTGCTTTGCATGAACTCGATTGTTTAAACTCGGGTTATTTCGTTTTTTCTAGAATGGTTTCTAAATCAAAATGCTGTCAAAATTGCTCTAATCAACATTTAACATTTTAAATTTTGACGAGAATTTTGCTGTTTTGTAGGAATTTTATTCTAATTCCCGTGTTGCATCTTGAAGAAAGCAGTGCACAAATTATTAGATAAATAGTTTATATTTAAATATTTACGTCTTAATTACCTCGGAAATGCATTTTTTAAAATGTTAGCTGCTCCTAACGTTTGTACAACTGGGAAGTCCAAATTTAACCTGATGCAAACGAACTTTACTGTACCGCTATCTGGAAATGGCTGCATTGGTAACAACAAGAATGTGCATCATAATATTCGATTAAGAGTTAGACATGATATTGCACCCATAAACATAAGAGCAACTCTGCATGAAAATATCTAGAAGAACCAGTCGGAGCTGATGTTACCATCTGGAGAAAAGATGAAATGACACCTATAATATGGTCTGCATAGATCCTCAACTGCCGGCTGTCTTATATTTCTTAGAATATTGCGTAAGCCAGAAGGTTTGTAAATTACAGCTAACGGAAGTTTTGAACGACTACATTGTTCTTGTTGGGGATACGTATATTGCTTATTGGATTTGCGCGTTAGAAATTAGAACAAGTTGATTAATTAAACATAGACCGCCTCTCATTAATGTGACGCTAGATTGCGCTCGGCAATTCAGCACCAAGAAAGAGATTTAGAGAAATTAAAATAGGCGAATGCATCATGCATTTCAAATAGGCTGCACGCTACAAAGGGTTTTAGCGGGAAGATAAAGCATATATATTCAGTTACTGAGGCAAAAATCTTTAATCGCAAAACAGAAAGACAATTGGGATAAATTTCAAGCCTCTGGTAGATGAAGACGGTACTCACGTTAACGTTAGGAGAAATGGTGAAATGACACCGATAATGTGTTCAGCAGGGACACTAAAGCTGCCGGCTGTCTTATATTACTTAAAACATACCAGGTACAATGTGGCTGATAAAAAAGAGACTATTGACGTTTTACACGACTGTTCTGCCCTTAATGAAGATGTGGATATTTTTAAATGGATTTGCGAGTTAAAAATGAGCCAAAGCGTATAACCTAAACCTAGTCAGCTTCTCATTAATGACGCGCTAAATTGCGTTCAGGAATTCAGCACAAACTCTTAAAATTTTCAGTTTACAATACGATTAGATTCATCTTGCATTTCAGACAGACATGATTCACGAATGTATTTTAGCGAGAACTAATAACATTTAAATTCAGTCACTGAGGCAAAAAGCGTTAATCGCTGCTGATGTTAACGTTAGGACAAACGGTGAAATGACAGCGATAATGTTTTCAGCATGGACACTAAACCTGACGGCTGTCTTATATTTCTTAAAACATACCAGGTACAAGGTGGTTGATAAAATAGAGGCTATGGAAGTTTTACACGACTGTTTTGTCCCTAATGGAGATTTGCATGTTTGTTATTGGATTTGCGTGTTAGAAAGCGTATTACCTAAACCTAGTCCGCTTCTCATTAACGACGCGCTTGTTTGCGCTCAGGAATTCAGCACAAACAGTAAAATTTTGAGACTTCAATACGATCAGATGCATCTTGCATTTCAGACTGACTTGAATCTCGAATGTATTTTAGCGAAAACTAATAACATTTAAATTCAGTCACAGAGGCAAAAAATTTAATCGCAAAACAGAGAGACAATTGGGATAAATTTCAAGGCTCTGGTAGAAGAAGACGGTGCTGATGTTAACATTAGGACAAACGGTGAAATGAAACCGATAATGTTTTCAGCATGGACACTAAACCTGACGGCTGTCTTATATTTCTTAAAACATACCAGGTACACGGTGGTTGATAAAATAGAGGGTATGGAAGTTTTACACGACTGTTTTGTCCGTAATGGAGATTTGCATATTTCTTATTGGATTTGCGTGTTAGAAATGAGCCAAAGCGTATTACCTAAATCTAGTCCGCTTCTCATTAATGACGCGCTAGTTTGCGCTCAGGAATTCAGCACAAACAGTAAAATTCTGAGACTTCAATACGATCAGATGCATCTTGCATTTCAGACTGACTTGAATCTCGAATGTATTTTAGCGAAAAATAATAACATTTAAATTCAGTCACTGAGGCAAAAAAATTTAATCGCAAAACAGAGAAATAACTGGGATAAATTTCAAGGCTCTAGTAGAAGACGCTGCTGATGTTAACATTACGCCAAACGGTGAAATGATACCGATAATGTTTTCAGCATGGACACTAAACATGACGGCTGTCTTATATTTCTTAAAACATACCAGGTACAAGGTGGTTGATAAAATAGAGACTATGGAATTTTATACTACGTTTCAGTCCATGATGGAGATTTGGATATTTCTTATTGGATTTGCGTGTTAGAAAAGAGCCAAAGCGTATTACCTAAACCTAGTCCGCTTCTCATTAATGACGCGCTAGATTGTGCTCAAGAATTCAGCACAATCAGTAAAATTTTGAAACTTCAATACGATCAGATGCATCTTGCATTTCAGACTGACTTGAATCTCGAATGATATTTTTGCGAAAACTAATAACATTTAAATTCAGTCAGTGAGGCAAAAAGTTTTAATCGCAAAATAGAGAAACAACTGGGATAAATTTCAAGGCTCTGGTAGAAGACGGTGCTGATGTTAACATTAGGACAAACGGTGAAATGACACCGATAATGTTTTCAGCATGGACACTAAACCTGCCGGCTGTCTTATATTTCTTAAAACATACCAGGTACAAGGTGGTTGATAAAATAGAGACTATGGAATTTTATACTACTGTTTTATCCTTAATGGAGATTTGGATATTTCTTATTGGATTTGCGTGTTAGAATTGAGCCAAGGCGTATTACCTAAACCTAGTCCGCTTCTCATTAATGACGCGCTAGTTTGCGCTCAGGAATTCAGCACAAACAGTAAAATTTTGAGACTTCAATACGATCAGATGCATCTTGCATTTCAGACTGACTTGAATCTCGAAAGTATTTTAGCGAGAACTAATAATATTTAAATTCAGTCACTGAGGTAAAAAGTTTTAATCGCAAAACAGAGAAACAACTGGGATAAAATTCAAGGCTCTTGTAGAAGAAGACGGTGCTGATGTTAACATTAGGACAAACGGTGAAATGACACCGATAATGTTTTCAGCTTGGACACTAAACCTGACGGCTGTCTTATATTTCTTAAAACATACCAGGTACACGGTGGTTGATAAAATAGAGGCTATGGAAGTTTTACACGACTGTTTTGTCCGTAATGGAGATTTGCATATTTCTTATTGGATTTGCGTGTTAGAAATGAGCCAAAGCGTATTACCTAAACCTAGTCCGCTTCTCATTAATGACGCGCTAGTTTGCGCTCAGGAATTCAGCACAAACAGTAAAATTTTGAGACTTCAATACGATCAGATGCATCTTGCATTTCAGACTGACTTGAATCTCGAATGTATTTTAGCGAAAACTAATATTGAAATTCAGTCACTGAGGTAAAAAGTTTTAATCGCAAAACAGAGAAACAACTGGGATAAATTTCAAGGCTCTGGTAGAAGACGGTGCTGATGTTAACGTTAGGAGAAACGGTGAAATGACACCGATAATGTTTTCAACATGGACACTAAACCTGCCGGCTGTCTTATATTTCTTAAAACATACCAGGTACAAGGTGGTTGATAAAATAGAGACTATGGAATTTTATACTACGTTTCAGTCCATGATGGAGATTTGGATATTTCTTATTGGATTTGCGTGTTAGAAAAGAGCCAAAGCGTATTACCTAAACCTAGTCCGCTTCTCATTAATGACGCGCTAGATTGTGCTCAGGAATTCAGCACAATCAGTAAAATTTTGAAACTTCAATACGATCAGATGCATCTTGCATTTCAGACTGACTTGAATCTCGAATGATATTTTTGCGAAAACTAATAACATTTAAATTCAGTCAGTGAGGCAAAAAGTTTTAATCGCAAAATAGAGAAACAACTGGGATAAATTTCAAGGCTCTGGTAGAAGACGGTGCTGATGTTAACATTAGGACAAACGGTGAAATGACACCGATAATGTTTTCAGCATGGACACTAAACCTGCCGGCTGTCTTATATTTCTTAAAACATACCAGGTACAAGGTGGTTGATAAAATAGAGACTAAGGAATTTTATACTACTGTTTTATCCTTAATGGAGATTTGGATATTTCTTATTGGATTTGCGTGTTAGAATTGAGCCAAGGCGTATTACCTAAACCTAGTCCGCTTCTCATTAATGACGCGCTAGTTTGCGCTCAGGAATTCAGCACAAACAGTAAAATTTTGAGACTTCAATACGATCAGATGCATCTTGCATTTCAGACTGACTTGAATCTCGAAAGTATTTTAGCGAGAACTAATAATATTTAAATTCAGTCACTGAGGTAAAAAGTTTTAATCGCAAAACAGAGAAACAACTGGGATAAAATTCAAGGCTCTTGTAGAAGAAGACGGTGCTGATGTTAACATTAGGACAAACGGTGAAATGACACCGATAATGTTTTCAGCTTGGACACTAAACCTGACGGCTGTCTTATATTTCTTAAAACATACCAGGTACACGGTGGTTGATAAAATAGAGGCTATGGAAGTTTTACACGACTGTTTTGTCCGTAATGGAGATTTGCATATTTCTTATTGGATTTGCGTGTTAGAAATGAGCCAAAGCGTATTACCTAAACCTAGTCCGCTTCTCATTAATGACGCGCTAGTTTGCGCTCAGGAATTCAGCACAAACAGTAAAATTTTGAGACTTCAATACGATCAGATGCATCTTGCATTTCAGACTGACTTGAATCTCGAATGTATTTTAGCGAAAACTAATATTGAAATTCAGTCACTGAGGTAAAAAGTTTTAATCGCAAAACAGAGAAACAACTGGGATAAATTTCAAGGCTCTGGTAGAAGACGGTGCTGATGTTAACGTTAGGAGAAACGGTGAAATGACACCGATAATGTTTTCAACATGGACACTAAACCTGCCGGCTGTCTTATATTTCTTAAAACATACCAGGTACAAGGTGGTTGATAAAATAGAGACTATGGAATTTTATACTACTGTTTTATCCTTAATGGTGATTTGGATATTTCTTATTGGAGTTGCGTGTTAGAAATGAGCCAAAGCGTATTACCTAAACCTAGTCCGCTTCTCATTAATGACGCGCTAGTTTGCGCTCAGGAATTCAGCACAAACAGTAAAATTTTGAGACTTCAATACGATCAGATGCATCTTGCATTTCAGACTGACTTGAATCTCGAATGATATTTTTGCGAAAACTAATAACATTTAAATTCAGTCAGTGAGGCAAAAAGTTTTAATCGCAAAATAGAGAAACAACTGGGATAAATTTCAAGGCTCTGGTAGAAGACGGTGCTGATGTTAACATTAGGACAAACGGTGAAATGACACCGATAATGTTTTCAGCATGGACACTAAACCTGCCGGCTGTCTTATATTTCTTAAAACATACCAGGTACAAGGTGGTTGATAAAGTAGAGACTATGGAATTTTATACTACTGTTTTATCCTTAATGGAGATTTGGATATTTCTTATTGGATTTGCGTGTTAGAATTGAGCCAAGGCGTATTACCTAAACCTAGTCCGCTTCTCATTAATGACGCGCTAGTTTGCGCTCAGGAATTCAGCACAAACAGTAAAATTTTGAGACTTCAATAGGATCAGATGCATCTTGCATTTCAGACTGACTTGAATCTCGAAAGTATTTTAGCGAGAAATAATAATATTTAAATTCAGTCACTGAGGTAAAAAGTTTTAATCGCAAAACAGAGAAACAACTGGGATAAAATTCAAGGCTCTTGTAGAAGAAGACGGTGCTGATGTTAACATTAGGACAAACGGTGAAATGACACCGATAATGTTTTCAGCTTGGACACTAAACCTGACGGCTGTCTTATATTTCTTAAAACATACCAGGTACACGGTGGTTGATAAAATAGAGGCTATGGAAGTTTTACACGACTGTTTTGTCCGTAATGGAGATTTGCATATTTCTTATTGGATTTGCGTGTTAGAAATGAGCCAAAGCGTATTACCTAAACCTAGTCCGCTTCTCATTAATGACGCGCTAGTTTGCGCTCAGGAATTCAGCACAAACAGTAAAATTTTGAGACTTCAATACGATCAGATGCATCTTGCATTTCAGACTGACTTGAATCTCGAATGTATTTTAGCGAAAACTAATATTGAAATTCAGTCACTGAGGTAAAAAGTTTTAATCGCAAAACAGAGAAACAACTGGGATAAATTTCAAGGCTCTGGTAGAAGACGGTGCTGATGTTAACGTTAGGAGAAACGGTGAAATGACACCGATAATGTTTTCAACATGGACACTAAACCTGCCGGCTGTCTTATATTTCTTAAAACATACCAGGTACAAGGTGGTTGATAAAATAGAGACTATGGAATTTTATACTACTGTTTTATCCTTAATGGTGATTTGGATATTTCTTATTGGATTTGCGTGTTAGAAATGAGCCAAAGCGTATTACCTAAACCTAGTCCGCTTCTCATTAATGACGCGCTAGTTTGCGCTCAGGAATTCAGCACAAACAGTAAAATTTTGAGACTTCAATACGATCAGATGCATCCTGCATTTCAGACTGACTTGAATCTCGAAAGTATTTTATCGAAAACTAATAATATTTAAATTCAGTCACTGAGGTAAAAAGTTTTAATCGCAAAACAGAGAAACAACTGGGATAAATTTCAAGGCTCTGGTAGAAGAAGACGGTGCTGATGTTAACATTAGGACAAACGGTGAAATGACACCGATAATGTTTTCAGCACGGACACTAAACCTGACGGCAGTCTTATATTTCTTAAAACATACCAGGTACACGGTGGTTGATAAAATAGAGACTATGGAATTTTATACTACTTTTTTTATCCATAATGGAGATTTGGATATTTCTTATTGGATTTGCGTGTTAGAAAAGAGCCAAAGCGTATTACCTAAACCTAGTCCGCTTCTCATTAATGACGCGCTAGATTGTGCTCAGGAATTCAGCACAATCAGTAAAATTTTGAAACTTCAATACGATCAGATGCATCTTGCATTTCAGACTGACTTGAATCTCGAATGATATTTTTGCGAAAACTAATAACATTTAAATTCAGTCAGTGAGGCAAAAAGTTTTAATCGCAAAATAGAGAAACAACTGGGATAAATTTCAAGGCTCTGGTAGAAGACGGTGCTGATGTTAACATTAGGACAAACGGTGAAATGACACCGATAATGTTTTCAGCATGGACACTAAACCTGCCGGCTGTCTTATATTTCTTAAAACATACCAGGTACAAGGTGGTTGATAAAATAGAGACTATGGAATTTTATACTACTGTTTTATCCTTAATGGAGATTTGGATATTTCTTATTGGATTTGCGTGTTAGAATTGAGCCAAGGCGTATTACCTAAACCTAGTCCGCTTCTCATTAATGACGCGCTAGTTTGCGCTCAGGAATTCAGCACAAACAGTAAAATTTTGAGACTTCAATACGATCAGATGCATCTTGCATTTCAGACTGACTTGAATCTCGAAAGTATTTTAGCGAGAACTAATAATATTTAAATTCAGTCACTGAGGTAAAAAGTTTTAATCGCAAAACAGAGAAACAACTGGGATAAAATTCAAGGCTCTTGTAGAAGAAGACGGTGCTGATGTTAACATTAGGACAAACGGTGAAATGACACCGATAATGTTTTCAGCTTGGACACTAAACCTGACGGCTGTCTTATATTTCTTAAAACATACCAGGTACACGGTGGTTGATAAAATAGAGGCTATGGAAGTTTTACACGACTGTTTTGTCCGTAATGGAGATTTGCATATTTCTTATTGGATTTGCGTGTTAGAAATGAGCCAAAGCGTATTACCTAAACCTAGTCCGCTTCTCATTAATGACGCGCTAGTTTGCGCTCAGGAATTCAGCACAAACAGTAAAATTTTGAGACTTCAATACGATCAGATGCATCTTGCATTTCAGACTGACTTGAATCTCGAATGTATTTTAGCGAAAACTAATATTGAAATTCAGTCACTGAGGTAAAAAGTTTTAATCGCAAAACAGAGAAACAACTGGGATAAATTTCAAGGCTCTGGTAGAAGACGGTGCTGATGTTAACGTTAGGAGAAACGGTGAAATGACACCGATAATGTTTTCAACATGGACACTAAACCTGCCGGCTGTCTTATATTTCTTAAAACATACCAGGTACAAGGTGGTTGATAAAATAGAGACTATGGAATTTTATACTACTGTTTTATCCTTAATGGTGATTTGGATATTTCTTATTGGATTTGCGTGTTAGAAATGAGCCAAAGCGTATTACCTAAACCTAGTCCGCTTCTCATTAATGACGCGCTAGTTTGCGCTCAGGAATTCAGCACAAACAGTAAAATTTTGAGACTTCAATACGATCAGATGCATCTTGCATTTCAGACTGACTTGAATCTCGAAATTATTTTATCGAAAACTAATAATATTTAAATTCAGTCACTGAGGTAAAAAGTTTTAATCGCAAAACAGAGAAACAACTGGGATAAATTTCAAGGCTCTGGTAGAAGAAGACGGTGCTGATGTTAACATTAGGACAAACGGTGAAATGACACCGATAATGTTTTCAGCACGGACACTAAACCTGACGGCAGTCTTATATTTCTTAAAACATACCAGGTACACGGTGGTTGATAAAATAGAGACTATGGAATTTTATACTACTTTTTTTATCCATAATGGAGATTTGGATATTTCTTATTGGATTTGCGTGTTAGAAAAGAGCCAAAGCGTATTACCTAAACCTAGTCCGCTTCTCATTAATGACGCGCTAGTTTGCGCTCAGGAATTCAGCACAAACAGTAAAATTTTGAGACTTCAATACGATCAGATGCATCTTGCATTTCAGACTGACTTGAATCTCGAAAGTATTTTAGCGAAAACTAATAATATTTAAATTCAGTCACTGAGGTAAAAAGTTTTAATCGCAAAACAGAGAAACAACTGGGATAAATTTCAAGGCTCTTGTAGAAGAAGACGGTGCTGATGTTAACATTAGGACAAACGGTGAAATGACACCGATAATGTTTTCAGCTTGGACACTAAACCTGACGGCTGTCTTATATTTCTTAAAACATACCAGGTACACGGTGGTTGATAAAATAGAGGCTATGGAAGTTTTACACGACTGTTTTGTCCGTAATGGAGATTTGCATATTTCTTATTGGATTTGCGTGTTAGAAATGAGCCAAAGCGTATTACCTAAACCTAGTCCGCTTCTCATTAATGACGCGCTAGTTTGCGCTCAGGAATTCAGCACAAACAGTAAAATTTTGAGACTTCAATACGATCAGATGCATCTTGCATTTCAGACTGACTTGAATCTCGAATGTATTTTAGCGAAAACTAATATTGAAATTCAGTCACTGAGGTAAAAAGTTTTAATCGCAAAACAGAGAAACAACTGGGATAAATTTCAAGGCTCTGGTAGAAGACGGTGCTGATGTTAACGTTAGGAGAAACGGTGAAATGACACCGATAATGTTTTCAACATGGACACTAAACCTGCCGGCTGTCTTATATTTCTTAAAACATACCAGGTACAAGGTGGTTGATAAAATAGAGACTATGGAATTTTATACTACTGTTTTATCCTTAATGGTGATTTGGATATTTCTTATTGGATTTGCGTGTTAGAAATGAGCCAAAGCGTATTACCTAAACCTAGTCCGCTTCTCATTAATGACGCGCTAGTTTGCGCTCAGGAATTCAGCACAAACAGTAAAATTTTGAGACTTCAATACGATCAGATGCATCCTGCATTTCAGACTGACTTGAATCTCGAAAGTATTTTATCGAAAACTAATAATATTTAAATTCAGTCACTGAGGTAAAAAGTTTTAATCGCAAAACAGAGAAACAACTGGGATAAATTTCAAGGCTCTGGTAGAAGAAGACGGTGCTGATGTTAACATTAGGACAAACGGTGAAATGACACCGATAATGTTTTCAGCACGGACACTAAACCTGACGGCAGTCTTATATTTCTTAAAACATACCAGGTACACGGTGGTTGATAAAATAGAGACTATGGAATTTTATACTACTTTTTTTATCCATAATGGAGATTTTGATATTTCTTATTGGATTTGCGTGTTAGAAAAGAGCCAAAGCGTATTACCTAAACCTAGTCCGCTTCTCATTAATGACGCGCTAGATTGTGCTCAGGAATTCAGCACAATCAGTAAAATTTTGAAACTTCAATACGATCAGATGCATCTTGCATTTCAGACTGACTTGAATCTCGAATGATATTTTTGCGAAAACTAATAACATTTAAATTCAGTCAGTGAGGCAAAAAGTTTTAATCGCAAAATAGAGAAACAACTGGGATAAATTTCAAGGCTCTGGTAGAAGACGGTGCTGATGTTAACATTAGGACAAACGGTGAAATGACACCGATAATGTTTTCAGCATGGACACTAAACCTGCCGGCTGTCTTATATTTCTTAAAACATACCAGGTACAAGGTGGTTGATAAAATAGAGACTATGGAATTTTATACTACTGTTTTATCCTTAATGGAGATTTGGATATTTCTTATTGGATTTGCGTGTTAGAATTGAGCCAAGGCGTATTACCTAAACCTAGTCCGCTTCTCATTAATGACGCGCTAGTTTGCGCTCAGGAATTCAGCACAAACAGTAAAATTTTGAGACTTCAATACGATCAGATGCATCTTGCATTTCAGACTGACTTGAATCTCGAAAGTATTTTAGCGAGAACTAATAATATTTAAATTCAGTCACTGAGGTAAAAAGTTTTAATCGCAAAACAGAGAAACAACTGGGATAAAATTCAAGGCTCTTGTAGAAGAAGACGGTGCTGATGTTAACATTAGGACAAACGGTGAAATGACACCGATAATGTTTTCAGCTTGGACACTAAACCTGACGGCTGTCTTATATTTCTTAAAACATACCAGGTACACGGTGGTTGATAAAATAGAGGCTATGGAAGTTTTACACGACTGTTTTGTCCGTAATGGAGATTTGCATATTTCTTATTGGATTTGCGTGTTAGAAATGAGCCAAAGCGTATTACCTAAACCTAGTCCGCTTCTCATTAATGACGCGCTAGTTTGCGCTCAGGAATTCAGCACAAACAGTAAAATTTTGAGACTTCAATACGATCAGATGCATCTTGCATTTCAGACTGACTTGAATCTCGAATGTATTTTAGCGAAAACTAATATTTAAATTCAGTCACTGAGGTAAAAAGTTTTAATCGCAAAACAGAGAAACAACTGGGATAAATTTCAAGGCTCTGGTAGAAGACGGTGCTGATGTTAACGTTAGGAGAAACGGTGAAATGACACCGATAATGTTTTCAACATGGACACTAAACCTGCCGGCTGTCTTATATTTCTTAAAACATACCAGGTACAAGGTGGTTGATAAAATAGAGACTATGGAATTTTATACTACTGTTTTATCCTTAATGGTGATTTGGATATTTCTTATTGGATTTGCGTGTTAGAAATGAGCCAAAGCGTATTACCTAAACCTAGTCCGCTTCTCATTAATGACGCGCTAGTTTGCGCTCAGGAATTCAGCACAAACAGTAAAATTTTGAGACTTCAATACGATCAGATGCATCTTGCATTTCAGACTGACTTGAATCTCGAAATTATTTTATCGAAAACTAATAATATTTAAATTCAGTCACTGAGGTAAAAAGTTTTAATCGCAAAACAGAGAAACAACTGGGATAAATTTCAAGGCTCTGGTAGAAGAAGACGGTGCTGATGTTAACATTAGGACAAACGGTGAAATGACACCGATAATGTTTTCAGCACGGACACTAAACCTGACGGCAGTCTTATATTTCTTAAAACATACCAGGTACACGGTGGTTGATAAAATAGAGACTATGGAATTTTATACTACTTTTTTTATCCATAATGGAGATTTGGATATTTCTTATTGGATTTGCGTGTTAGAAAAGAGCCAAAGCGTATTACCTAAACCTAGTCCGCTTCTCATTAATGACGCGCTAGTTTGCGCTCAGGAATTCAGCACAAACAGTAAAATTTTGAGACTTCAATACGATCAGATGCATCTTGCATTTCAGACTGACTTGAATCTCGAAAGTATTTTAGCGAAAACTAATAATATTTAAATTCAGTCACTGAGGTAAAAAGTTTTAATCGCAAAACAGAGAAACAACTGGGATAAATTTCAAGGCTCTGGTAGAAGAAGACGGTGCTGATGTTAACATTAGGACAAACGGTGAAATGACACCGATAATGTTTTCAGCATTCACACTAAACCTGACGGCTGTCTTATATTTCTTAAAACATACCAGGTACACGGTGGTTGATAAAATAGAGACTATGGAATTTTATACTACTTTTTTTTATCCATAATGGAAATTTGGATATTACTTATTGGATTTGCGTGTTAGAAAAGAGCCAAAGCGTATTACCTAAACCTAGTCCGCTTCTCATTAATGACGCGCTAGTTTGCGCTCAGGAATTCAGCACAAACAGTAAAATTTTGAGACATCAATACGATCAGATGCATCTTGCATTTCAGACTGACTTGAATCTCGAAAGTATTTTAGCGAAAACTAATAACATTTAAATTCAGTCACAGAGGCAAAAAATTTAATCGCAAAACAGAGAGACAATTGGGATAAATTTCAAGGCTCTGGTAGAAGAAGACGGTGCTGATGTTAACATTAGGACAAACGGTGAAATGAAACCGATAATGTTTTCAACATGGACACTAAACCTGCCGGCTGTCTTATATTTCTTAAAACATACCAGGTACAAGGTGGTTGATAAAATAGAGACTATGGAATTGTATACTACTGTTTTATCCTTAATGGAGATTTGGATATTTCTTATTGGATTTGCGTGTTAGAATTGAGCCAAGGCGTATTACCTAAACCTAGTCCGCTTCTCATTAATGACGCGCTAGTTTGCGCTCAGGAATTCAGCACAAACAGTAAAATTTAGAGACTTCAATACGATCAGATGCATCTTGCATTTCAGACTGACTTGAATCTCGAATGTATTTTAGCGAAAACTAATATTTAAATTCAGTCACTGAGGTAAAAAGTTTGAATCGCAAAACAGAGAAACAACTGGGATAAATTTCAAGGCTCTGGTAGAAGACGGTGCTGATGTTAACGTTAGGAGAAACGGTGAAATGACACCGATAATGTTTTCAGCATGGACACTATACCTGACGGCTGTCTTATATTTCCTAAAACATACCAGATACACGTGGTTGATAAAATAGAGGCTATGGAAGTTTTAAACGACTGCTTTGTCCATAATGGAGATTTGGATATTTCTTATTGGATTTGCGCGTTAGAAAAGAGCCAAAGCGTATTACCTGAACCTAGTCCGCTTCTCATTAATGAAACGCTATTTTGCGCTCAGGAATTCAGCACAAACAGTAAAAGTTT
The DNA here is from genome assembly GCA_037127315.1 of Ascarosepion bandense. Taxonomy (NCBI): domain Eukaryota; kingdom Metazoa; phylum Mollusca; class Cephalopoda; order Sepiida; family Sepiidae; genus Ascarosepion; species Ascarosepion bandense. The sequence continues at coordinate 6,250,991 of JBBBDQ010000763.1, forward strand.
GAGACTTCAATACGATTAGATGCATCTTGCATTTCAGACTGACTTGAATCTCGAATGTATTTTAGCGAGAACTAGTAACATTTAAATTCAGTCACGGAGGCAAAAAGTTTTCATCGCAAAACAGAGAAACAACTGGGATAAATTTCAAGGCTCTGGTAGAAGAAGACGGTACTGATGATAACATTAGGAGAAACGGTGAAATGACACCGATAATGTTTTCAGCATGGACACTAAACCTGCCGGCTGTCTTATATTTCTTAAAACATACCAGGTACAAGGTGTTTGATAAAATAGAGGCTATGGAAGTTTTAAACGACTGTTTTGTCCGTAATGGAGATTTGGATATTTCTTATTGTATTTGCGTGTTAGAAATGAGCCAAAGCGTATTACCTAATCCTAGTCCGCTTCTCATTAATGACGCGCTAGTTTGCGCTCAGGAATTCAGCACAAACAGTAAAATTTTGAGGCTTAAATACGATCAGATGCATCATGCATTACAGACTGACTTGAATCTCGAATGTATTTTTGCGAAAACTAATGACATTTAAATTTCGTCACTGAGGCAAAAAGTTTTAATCGCAAAACAGAGAAACAACTGGGATAAATTTCAAGGCTCTGGTAGAAGAAGACGGTGCAGATTTTAACATTAGGACAAACGGTGAAATGACACCGATAATGTTTTCAGCATGGACACTAAACCTGACGGCTGTCTTATATTTCTTAAAACATACCAGGTACACGGTGGTTGATAAAATAGAGGCTATGGAAGTTTTACACGACTGTTTTGTCCGTAATGGAGATTTGCATATTTCTTATTGGATTTGCGTGTTAGAAATGAGCCAAAGCGTATTACCTAAACCTAGTCCGCTTCTCATTAATGACGCGCTAGTTTGCCCTCAGGAATTCAGCACAAACAGTAAAATTTTGAGACTTCAATACGATCAGATGCATCTTGCATTTCAGACTGACTTGAATCTCGAATGTATTTTAGCGAAAACTAATATTGAAATTCAGTCACTGAGGTAAAAAGTTTTAATCGCAAAACAGAGAAACAACTGGGATAAATTTCAAGGCTCTGGTAGAAGACGGTGCTGATGTTAACGTTAGGAGAAACGGTGAAATGACACCGATAATGTTTTCAACATGGACACTAAACCTGACGGCTGTCTTATATTTCTTAAAACATACCAGGTACAAGGTGGTTGATAAAATAGAGACTATGGAATTTTATACTACTGTTTTATCCTTAATGGTGATTTGGATATTTCTTATTGGATTTGCGTGTTAGAAATGAGCCAAAGCGTATTACCTAAACCTAGTCCGCTTCTCATTAATGACGCGCTAGTTTGCGCTCAGGAATTCAGCACAAACAGTAAAATTTTGAGACTTCAATACGATCAGATGCATCCTGCATTTCAGACTGACTTGAATCTCGAAAGTATTTTATCGAAAACTAATAATATTTAAATTCAGTCACTGAGGTAAAAAGTTTTAATCGCAAAACAGAGAAACAACTGGGATAAATTTCAAGGCTCTGGTAGAAGAAGACGGTGCTGATGTTAACATTAGGACAAACGGTGAAATGACACCGATAATGTTTTCAGCACGGACACTAAACCTGACGGCAGTCTTATATTTCTTAAAACATACCAGGTACACGGTGGTTGATAAAATAGAGACTATGGAATTTTATACTACTTTTTTTATCCATAATGGAGATTTGGATATTTCTTATTGGATTTGCGTGTTAGAAAAGAGCCAAAGCGTATTACCTAAACCTAGTCCGCTTCTCATTAATGACGCGCTAGATTGTGCTCAGGAATTCAGCACAATCAGTAAAATTTTGAAACTTCAATACGATCAGATGCATCTTGCATTTCAGACTGACTTGAATCTCGAATGATATTTTTGCGAAAACTAATAACATTTAAATTCAGTCAGTGAGGCAAAAAGTTTTAATCGCAAAATAGAGAAACAACTGGGATAAATTTCAAGGCTCTGGTAGAAGACGGTGCTGATGTTAACATTAGGACAAACGGTGAAATGACACCGATAATGTTTTCAGCATGGACACTAAACCTGCCGGCTGTCTTATATTTCTTAAAACATACCAGGTACAAGGTGGTTGATAAAATAGAGACTATGGAATTTTATACTACTGTTTTATCCTTAATGGAGATTTGGATATTTCTTATTGGATTTGCGTGTTAGAATTGAGCCAAGGCGTATTACCTAAACCTAGTCCGCTTCTCATTAATGACGCGCTAGTTTGCGCTCAGGAATTCAGCACAAACAGTAAAATTTTGAGACTTCAATACGATCAGATGCATCTTGCATTTCAGACTGACTTGAATCTCGAAAGTATTTTAGCGAGAACTAATAATATTTAAATTCAGTCACTGAGGTAAAAAGTTTTAATCGCAAAACAGAGAAACAACTGGGATAAAATTCAAGGCTCTTGTAGAAGAAGACGGTGCTGATGTTAACATTAGGACAAACGGTGAAATGACACCGATAATGTTTTCAGCTTGGACACTAAACCTGACGGCTGTCTTATATTTCTTAAAACATACCAGGTACACGGTGGTTGATAAAATAGAGGCTATGGAAGTTTTACACGACTGTTTTGTCCGTAATGGAGATTTACATATTTCTTATTGGATTTGCGTGTTAGAAATGAGCCAAAGCGTATTACCTAAACCTAGTCCGCTTCTCATTAATGACGCGCTAGTTTGCGCTCAGGAATTCAGCACAAACAGTAAAATTTTGAGACTTCAATACGATCAGATGCATCTTGCATTTCAGACTGACTTGAATCTCGAAATTATTTTATCGAAAACTAATAATATTTAAATTCAGTCACTGAGGTAAAAAGTTTTAATCGCAAAACAGAGAAACAACTGGGATAAATTTCAAGGCTCTGGTAGAAGAAGACGGTGCTGATGTTAACATTAGGACAAACGGTGAAATGACACCGATAATGTTTTCAGCACGGACACTAAACCTGACGGCAGTCTTATATTTCTTAAAACATACCAGGTACACGGTGGTTGATAAAATAGAGACTATGGAATTTTATACTACTTTTTTTATCCATAATGGAGATTTGGATATTTCTTATTGGATTTGCGTGTTAGAAAAGAGCCAAAGCGTATTACCTAAACCTAGTCCGCTTCTCATTAATGACGCGCTAGTTTGCGCTCAGGAATTCAGCACAAACAGTAAAATTTTGAGACTTCAATACGATCAGATGCATCTTGCATTTCAGACTGACTTGAATCTCGAAAGTATTTTAGCGAAAACTAATAATATTTAAATTCAGTCACTGAGGTAAAAAGTTTTAATCGCAAAACAGAGAAACAACTGGGATAAATTTCAAGGCTCTGGTAGAAGAAGACGGTGCTGATGTTAACATTAGGACAAACGGTGAAATGACACCGATAATGTTTTCAGCATGGACACTAAACCTGACGGCTGCCTTATATTTCTTAAAACATACCAGGTACACGGTGGTTGATAAAATAGAGACTATGGAATTTTATACTACTTTTTTTTATCCATAATGGAAATTTGGATATTACTTATTGGATTTGCGTGTTAGAAAAGAGCCAAAGCGTATTACCTAAACCTAGTCCGCTTCTCATTAATGACGCGCTAGTTTGCGCTCAGGAATTCAGCACAAACAGTAAAATTTTGAGACATCAATACGATCAGATGCATCTTGCATTTCAGACTGACTTGAATCTCGAAAGTATTTTAGCGAAAACTAATAACATTTAAATTCAGTCACAGAGGCAAAAAATTTAATCGCAAAACAGAGAGACAATTGGGATAAATTTCAAGGCTCTGGTAGAAGAAGACGGTGCTGATGTTAACATTAGGACAAACGGTGAAATGAAACCGATAATGTTTTCAGCATGGACACTAAACCTGCCGGCTGTCTTATATTTCTTAAAACATACCAGGTACAAGGTGGTTGATAAAATAGAGACTATGGAATTTTATACTACTGTTTTATCCTTAATGGAGATTTGGATATTTCTTATTGGATTTGCGTGTTAGAATTGAGCCAAGGCGTATTACCTAAACCTAGTCCGCTTCTCATTAATGACGCGCTAGTTTGCGCTCAGGAATTCAGCACAAACAGTAAAATTTAGAGACTTCAATACGATCAGATGCATCTTGCATTTCAGACTGACTTGAATCTCGAATGTATTTTAGCGAAAACTAATATTTAAATTCAGTCACTGAGGTAAAAAGTTTGAATCGCAAAACAGAGAAACAACTGGGATAAATTTCAAGGCTCTGGTAGAAGACGGTGCTGATGTTAACGTTAGGAGAAACGGTGAAATGACACCGATAATGTTTTCAGCATGGACACTATACCTGACGGCTGTCTTATATTTCCTAAAACATACCAGATACACGTGGTTGATAAAATAGAGGCTATGGAAGTTTTAAACGACTGCTTTGTCCATAATGGAGATTTGGATATTTCTTATTGGATTTGCGCGTTAGAAAAGAGCCAAAGCGTATTACCTGAACCTAGTCCGCTTCTCATTAATGAAACGCTATTTTGCGCTCAGGAATTCAGCACAAACAGTAAAAGTTTGAGACTTCAATACGATTAGATGCATCTTGCATTTCAGACTGACTTGAATCTCGAATGTATTTTAGCGAGAACTAGTAACATTTAAATTCAGTCACGGAGGCAAAAAGTTTTCATCGCAAAACAGAGAAACAACTGGGATAAATTTCAAGGCTCTGGTAGAAGAAGACGGTACTGATGATAACATTAGGAGAAACGGTGAAATGACACCGATAATGTTTTCAGCATGGACACTAAACCTGCCGGCTGTCTTATATTTCTTAAAACATACCAGGTACAAGGTGTTTGATAAAATAGAGGCTATGGAAGTTTTAAACGACTGTTTTGTCCGTAATGGAGATTTGGATATTTCTTATTGGATTTGCGTGTTAGAAATGAGCCAAAGCGTATTACCTAATCCTAGTCCGCTTCTCATTAATGACGCGCTAGTTTGCGCTCAGGAATTCAGCACAAACAGTAAAATTTTGAGACTTAAATACGATCAGATGCATCATGCATTACAGACTGACTTGAATCTCGAATGTATTTTTGCGAAAACTAATGACATTTAAATTTCGTCACTGAGGCAAAAAGTTTTAATCGCAAAACATAGAAACAACTGGGATAAATTTCAAGGCTCTGGTAGAAGAAGACGGTGCTGATTTTAACATTAGGACAAACGGTGAAATGACACCGATAATGTTTTCAGCATGGACACTAAACCTGACGGCTGTCTTATATTTCCTAAAACATACCAGATACACGGTGGTTGATAAAATAGAGGCTATGGAAGTTTTAAACGACTGTTTTGTCCATAATGGAGATTTGGATATTTCTTATTGGATTTGCGTCTTAGAAATGAGCCAAAGCGTATTACCTAATCCTAGTCCGCTTCTCATTAATGACGCGCTAGTTTGCGCTCAGGAATTCAGCACAAACAGTAAAATTTTGAGACTTCAATACGATCAGATGCATCTTGCATTTCAGACTGACTTGAATCTCTAAAGTATTTTAGCGAGAACTAATAACATTTAAATTCAGTCACGGAGGCAAAAAGTTTTAATCGCAAGACAGAGAAACAACTGGGATAAATTTCAAGGCTCTGGTAGAAGAAGACGTACTGATGTCACCGTTAAGAGAAACGGTGAAATGAAGCGATAATTTTTTAGCATGGACACTAAACCTGCCGGCTGTCTTATATTTCCTAAAACATACCAGATACACGGTAGTTGATAAAATAGAGGCTATGGAAGTTTTAAACGACTGTTTTGTCCGTAATGGAGATTTGCATATTTCTTATTGGATTTGCGTGTTAGAAATGAGCCAAAGCGTATTACCTAAACCTAGTCCGCTTCTCATTAATGACGCGCTAGTTTGCGCTCAGGAATTCAGCACAAACAGTAAAATTTTGAATTCAGCACAAACAGTAAAATTTTGAGACTTCAATACGATCAGATGCATCTTGCATTTCAGACTGACTTGAATCTCGAATATATTTTAGCGAAAACTAATAACATTTAAATCCAGTCACGGAGGCAAAATGTTTTAATCGCAAAACAGAGAAACAACTGGGATAAATTTCAAGGCTCTGGTAGAAGACGGTGCTGATGTTAACGTTGGGAGAAACGGTGAAATGACACCGATAATGTTTTCAACATGGACACTAAACCTGCCGGCTGTCTTATATTTCCTAAAACATACCAGATACACGGTGTTTGATAAAATAGAGGCTATGAAAGTTTTAAACGACTGTTTTGTCCATAATGGAGATTTGGATATTTCTTATTGGATTTGCGCGTTAGAAAAGAGCCAAAGCATATTACCTGAACCTAGTCCACTTCTCATTAATGAAACGCTAGTTTGCGCTCAGGAATTCAGCACAAACAGTAAAATTTTGAGACTTCAATACGATCAGATGCATCTTGCATTTCAGACTGACTTGAATCTCGAATGTATTTTAGCGAGAACTAATAACATTTAAGTTCAGTCACGGAGGCAAAAAGTTTTAATCGCAAAACAGAGAAACAACTGGGATAAGTTTCAAGGCTCTGGTAGAAGACGGTGCTGATGTTAACGTTAGGAGAAACGGTGAAATGACACCGATAATGTTTTCAGCATGGACACTAAACCGGCCGGCTGTCTTATATTTCTTAAAACATACCAGGTACAAGGTGGTTGATAAAATAGAGACTATGGAATTTTATACTACTGTTTTATCCTTAATGGAGATTTGGATATTTCTTATTGGATTTGCGTGTTAGAAATGAGCCAAATATTATTACCTAAACCTAGTCCGCTTCTCATTAATGACGCGCTAGTTTGCGCTCAGGAATTCAGCACAAACAGTAAAATTTTGAGACTTCAATACGATCAGATGCATCTTGCATTTCAGACTGACTTGAATCTCGAAAGTATTTTAGCGAAAACTAATAATATTTAAATTCAGTCACTGAGGTAAAAAGTTTTAATCGCAAAACAGAGAAACAACTGGGATAAATTTCAAGGCTCTAGTAGAAGAAGACGGTGCTGATGTTAAAATTAGGACAAACGGTGAAATGACACCGATAATGTTTTCAGCATGGACACTAAACCTGACGGCAGTCTTATATTTTTTAAAACATACCAGGTACACGGTGGTTGATAAAATAGAGACTATGGAATTTTATACTACTTTTTTTATCCATAATGGAGATTTGCATATTTCTTATTGGATTTGCGTGTTAGAAATGAGCCAAAGCGTATTACCTAAACCTAGTCCGCTTCTCATTAATGACGCGCTAGTTTGCGCTCAGGAATTCAGCACAAACAGTAAAATTTTGAGACATCAATACGATCAGATGCATCTTGCATTTCAGACTGACTTGAATCTCTAAAGTATTTTAGCGAGAACTAATAACATTTAAATTCAGTCACGGAGGCAAAAAGGTTTAATCGCAAAACAGAGAAACAACTGGGATAAATTTCTAGGCTCTGGTAGAAGACGGTGCTGATGTTAACGTTAGGAGAAACGGTGAAATGAAGCGATAATTTTTCAGCATGGACACTAAACCTGCCGGCTGTCTTATATTTCCTAAAACATACCAGATACACGGTGGTTGATAAAACAGAGGCTATGGAAGTTTTAAACGACTGGTTTGTCCGTAATGGAGATTTGCATATTTCTTATTGGATTTGCGTTTTAGAAATGAGCCAAAGCGTATTACCTAAACCTAGTCCGCTTCTCATTAGTGACGCGCTAGTTTGCGCTCAGGAATTCAGCACAAACATTAAAATTTTGAATTCAGCACAAACAGTAAAATTTTGAGACTTCAATACGATCAGATGCATCTTGAAACATACCAGGTACAAGGTGGTTAGAAAAGAGCCAAAGCGTATTACCTGAACCTAGTCCGCTTCTCATTAATGAAACGCTAGTTTGCGCTCAGGAATTCAGCACAAACAGTAAAATTTTGAGACTTCAATACGATCAGATGCATCTTGCATTTCAGACTGACTTGAATCTCGAAAGTATTTTAGCGAAAACTAATAACATTTAAATTCAGTCACTGAGGCAAAAAGTTTTAATCGCAAAACAGAGAAACAACTGGGATAAATTTCAAGGCTCTGTTAGAAGAAGCCGGTACTGATGTTAACGTTAGGAGAAACGGTGAAATGACACCGATAATGTTTTCAACATGGACACTAAACCAGCCGGCTGTCTTATATTTCTTAAAACATACCAGGTACAAGGTGGTTGATAAAATAGAGACTATGGAATTTTATACTACTGTTTTATCGTTAATGGAGATTTGGATATTTCTTATTGGATTTGCGTGTTAGAAATGAGCCAAATATTATTACCTAAATCTAGTCCGCTTCTCATTAATGACGCGCTAGTTTGCGCTCAGGAATTCAGCACAAACAGTAAAATTCTGAGACTTCAATACGATCAGATGCATCTTGCATTTCAGACTGACTTGAATCTCTAAAGTATTTTAGCGAGAACTAATAACATTTAAATTCAGTCACGGAGGCAAAAAGGTTTAATCGCAAAACAGAGAAACAACTGGGATAAATTTCAAGGCTCTGGTAGAAGAAGACGTACTGATGTCACCGTTAAGAGAAACGGTGAAATGACACCGATAATGTTTTCAGCATGGACACTAAACCTGACGGCAGTCTTATATTTCCTAAAACATACCAGATACACGGTGGTTGATAAAATAGAGGCTATGGAAGTTTTAAACGACTGTTTTGTCCGTAATGGAGATTTGCATATTTCTTATTGGATTTGCGTGTTAGAAATGAGCCAAAGCGTATTACCTAAACCTAGTCCGCTTCTCATTAATGACGCGCTAGTTTGCGCTCAGGAATTCAGCACAAACAGTCAAATTTTAAATTCAGCACAAACAGTTAAATTTTGAGACTTCAATACGATCAGATGCATCTTGCATTTCAGACTGACTTGAATCTCGAATATATTTTAGCGAAAACTAATATTTAAATTCAGTCACTGAGGTAAAAAGTTTTAATCGCAAAACAGAGAAACAACTGGGATAAATTTCAAGGCTCTGGTAGAAGAAGACGTACTGATGTCACCGTTAAGAGAAACGGTGAAATGACACCGATAATGTTTTCAGCATGGACACTAAACCTGACGGCAGTCTTATATTTCCTAAAACATACCAGATACACGGTGGTTGATAAAATAGAGGCTATGGAAGTTTTAAACGACTGTTTTGTGAGTAATGGAGATTTGCATATTTCTTATTGGATTTGCGTGTTAGAAATGAGCCAAAGCATATTACCTAAACCTAGTCCGCTTCTCATTGATGACGCGCTAGTTTGCGCTCAGGAATTCAGCACAAACAGTAAAATTTTGAATTCAGCACAAACAGTAAAATTTTGAGACTTCAATACGATCAGATGCATCTTGCATTTCAGACTGACTTGAATCTCGAATGTATTTTAGCGAAAACTAATATTTAAATTCAGTCACTGAGGTAAAAAGTTTTAATCGCAAAACAGAGAAACAACTGGGATAAATTTCAAGGCTCTGGTAGAAGACGGTGCTGATGTTAACGTTAGGAGAAACGGTGAAATGACACCGATAATGTTTTCAACATGGACACTAAACCTGCCGGCTGTCTTATATTTCCTAAAACATACCAGATACACGGTGGTTGATAAAATAGAGACTATGGAAGTTTTAAACGACTGTTTTGTCCTTAATGGAGATTTGGATATTTCTTATTGGATTTGCGTGTTAGAAATGAGCCAAAGCGTATTACCTATACCTAGTTCGCTTCTCATTAATGACGCGCTAGTTTGCGCTCAGGAATTCAGCACAAACAGTAAAATTTTGAGACTTCAATACGATCAGATGCATCTTGCATTTCAGACTGACTTGAATCTCGAATGTATTTTAGCGAAAACTAATAACATTTAAATTCAGTCACTGAGGCAAAAAGTTTTAATCGCAAAACAGAGAAACAACTGGGATAAATTTCAAGGCTCTGTTAGAAGAAGACGGTACTGATGTTAACGTTAGGAGAATCGGTGAAATGACACCGATAATGTTTTCAGCATGGACACTAAACCAGCCGGCTGTCTTATATTTCTTAAAACATACCAGGTACAAGGTGGTTGATAAAATAGAGACTATGGAATTTTATACTACTGTTTTATCCTTAATGGAGATTTGGATATTTCTTATTGCATTTGCGTGTTAGAAATGAGCCAAATATTATTACCTAAACCTAGTCCGCTTCTCATTAATGACGCGCTAGTTTGCGCTCAGGAATTCAGCACAAACAGTAAAATTTTGAGACTTCAATACGATCAGATGCATCTTGCATTTCAGACTGACTTGAATCTCGAAAGTATTTTAGCGAAAACTAATAATATTTAAATTCAGTCACTGAGGTAAAAAGTTTTAATCGCAAAACAGAGAAACAACTGGGATAAATTTCAAGGCTCTGGTAGAAGAAGACTGTGCTGATGTTAAAATTAGGACAAACGGTGAAATGACACCGATAATGTTTTCAGCATGGACACTAAACCTGACGGCAGTCTTATATTTCTTAAAACATACCAGGTACACGGTGGTTGATAAAATAGAGACTATGGAATTTTATACTATTTTTTTTATCCATGATGGAGATTTGGATATTTCTTATTGGATTAGCGTGTTAGAAATGAGCCAAAGCGTATTACCTAAACCTAGTCCGCTTCTCATTAATGACGCGCTAGTTTGCGCTCAGGAATTCAGCACAAACAGTAAAATTTTGAGACATCAATACGATCAGATGCATCTTGCATTTCAGACTGACTTGAATCTCTAAAGTATTTTAGCGAAAACTAATAACATTTAAATTCAGTCACGGAGGCAAAAAGTTTTAATCGCAAGACAGAGAAACACCTGGGATAAATTTCAAGGCTCTGGTAGAAGAAGACGGTGCTGATGTTAAAATTAGGACAAACGGTGAAATGACACCGATAATGTTTTCAGCATGGACACTAAACCAGCCGGCTGTCTTATGTTTCCTAAAACATACCAGATACACGGTGGTTGATAAAATAGAGGCTATGGAAGTTTTAAACGACTGTTTTGACCGTAATGGAGATTTGCATATTTCTTATTGGATTTGCGTGTTAGAAATGAGCCAAAGCGTATTACCTAAACCTGGTCCGCTTCTCATTAATGACGCGCTAGTTTGCGCTCAGGAATTCAGCACAAACAGTAAAATTTTGAGACTTCAATACGATCAGATGCATCTTGCATTTCAGACTGACTTGAATCTCGAATGTATTTTAGCGAAAACTAATATTTATATTCAGTCACTGAGGTAAAAAGTTTTAATCGCAAAACAGAGAAACAACTGGGATAAATTTCAAGGCTCTGGTAGAAGACGGTGCTGATGTTAACGTTAGGAGAAACGGTGAAATGACACCGATAATGTTTTCAACATGGACACTAAACCTGCCGGCTGTCTTATATTTCCTAAAACATTCCAGATACACGGTGGTTGATAAAATAGAGGCTATGGAAGTTTTAAACGACTGTTTTGTCCATAATGGAGATTTGGATATTTCTTATTGGATTTGCGTGTTAGAAAAGAGCCAAAGCGTATTACCTGAACCTGGTCCGCTTCTCATTAATGAAACGCTAGTTTGCGCTCAGGAATTCAGCACAAACAGTAAAATTTTGAGACTTCAATACGATCAGATGCATCTTGCATTTCACACTGACTTGAATCTCGAATGTATTTTAGCGAAAGCTAATAACATTTAAATTTCGTCACTGAGGCAAAAAGTTTTAATCGCAAAACAGAGAAACAACTGGGATAAATTTCAAGGCTCTGTTAGAAGAAGACGGTACTGATGTTAACGTTAGGAGAAACGGTGAAATGACACCGATAATGTTTTCAGCATGGACAATAAACCAGCCGGCTGTCTTATATTTCTTAAAACATACCAGGTACAAGGTGGTTGATAAAATAGAGACTATGGAATTTTATACTACTTTTTTATCCATGATGGAGATTTGGATATTTCTTATTGGATTTGCGTGTTAGAAATGAGCCAAAGCGTATTACCTAAACCTGGTCCACTTCTCATTAATGACGCGCTAGTTTGCGCTCAGGAATTCAGCACAAACAGTAAAATTTTGAGACTTCAATACGATCAGATGCATCTTGCATTTCACACTGACTTGAATCTCGAATGTATTTTTGAAAACTAATAACATTTAAATTTCGTCACTGAGGCAAAATGTTTTAATCGCAAAACAGAGAAACAACTGGGATAAATTTCAAGGCTCTGGTAGAAGAAGACGGTGCTGATGTTAACATTAGGACAAACGGTGAAATGACACCGATAATGTTTTCAGCATGGACACTAAACCTGACGGCTGTCTTATATTTCTTAAAACATACCAGGTACACGGTGGTTGATAAAATAGAGACTATGGAAGTTTTAAACGACTGTTTTGTCCATAATGGAGATTTGGATATTTCTTATTGGATTTGCGTGTTAGAAAAAAGCCAAAGCGTATTACCTGAACCTAGTCCGCTTCTCATTAATGAAACGCTAGTTTGCGCTCAGGAATTCAGCACAAACAGTAAAATTTTGAGACTTCAATACGATAAGATGCATCTTGCCTTTCAGACTGACTTGAATCTCGAATGTATTTTAGCGAGAACTAATAACATTTAAATTCAGTCACGGAGGCAAAAAGTTTTCATCGCAAAACAGAGAAACAACTGGGATAAATTTCAAGGCTCTGGTAGAAGAAGACGGTGCTGATGTTAACATTAGTACAAACGGTGAAATGACACCGATAATGTTTTCAGCATGGACAGTAAACATGACGGATGTCTTATATTTCTTAAAACATACCAGGTACAAGCTGGTTGATAAAATAGAGACTATGGAATTTTATACGACGTTTTTGTCCATGATGGAGATTTGGATATTTCTTATTGGATTTGCGTGTTAGAATTGAGCCAAAGCGTATTACCTAAACCTAGTCCGCTTCTCATTAATGACGCGCTAGTTTGTGCTCAGGAATTCAGCACAAACAGTAAAATTTTGAGACTTCAATACGATCAGATGCATCTTGCATTTCAGACTGACTTGAATCTCGAAAGTATTTTAGCGAAAGCTAATAATATTTAAATTCAGTCACTGAGGTAAAAAGTTTTAATCGCAAAACAGAGAAACAACTGGGATAAATTTCAAGGCTCTGGTAGAAGAAGACGGTACTGATGATAACATTAGGAGAAACGGTGAAATGACACCGATAATGTTTTCAGCATGGACACTAAACCTGACGGCTGTCTTATATTTCTTAAAACATACCAGGTACACGGTGGTTGATAAAATAGAGGCTATGGAAGTTTTACACGACTGTTTTGTCCGTAATGGAGATTTGCATATTTCTTATTGGATTTGCGCGTTAGAAAAGAGCCAAAGCGTATTACCTGAACCTAGTCCGCTTCTCATTAATGAAACGCTAGTTTGCGCTCAGGAATTCAACACAAACAGTAAAATTTTGAGACTTCAATACGATCAGATGCATCTTGCATTTCAGACTGACTTGAATCTCGAATGTATTTTAGCGAAAACTAATAATATTTAAATTCAGTCACGGAAGCAAAAAGTTTTAATCGCAAAACAGAGAAACAACTGGGATAAATTTCAAGGCTCTGGTAGAAGAAGACGTTGCTGATGTTAACATTAGGACAAACGGTGAAATGACACCCATAATGTTTTGAGCATGGACACTAAACCTGACGGCTGTCTTATATTTCTTAAAACATACCAGGTACACGGTGGTTGATAAAATAGAGGCTATGGAAGTTTTACACGACTGTTTTGTCCGTAATGGAGATTTGCATATTTCTCATTGGATTTGCGTGTTAGAAATGAGCCAAAGCGTATTACCTAATCCTAGTCCGCTTCTCATTAATGACGCGCTAATTTGCGCTCAGGAATTCAGCACAAACAGTAAAATTTTGAGACTTTAATACGATCAGATGCATCTTGCATTTCAGACTGACTTGAATCTCGAATGTATTTTAGCGAAAACTAATAACATTTAAATTCAGTCACGGAGGCAAAAAGTTTTAATCGCAAAACAGAGAAACAACTGGGATAAATTTCAAGGCTCTGGTAGAAGAAGACGTACTGATGTTAGCTTTAGGACAAACGGTGAAATGACACCGATAATGTTTTCAGCATGGACACTAAACCAGCCGGCTGTCTTATATTTCTTAAAACATACCAGTTACAATGTGGTTGATAAAATAGAGACTATGGAATTTTATACTACTTTTTTATCCATGATGGAGATTTGGATATTTCTTATTGGATTTGCGTGTTAGAAATGAGCCAAAGCGTATTACCTAAACCTAGTCCACTTCTCATTAATGACGCGCTAGTTTGCGCTCAGGAATTCAGCACAAACAGTAAAATTTTGAGACTTCAATACGATCAGATGCATCTTGCATTTCACACTGACTTGAATCTCGAATGTATTTTTGAAAACTAATAACATTTAAATTTCGTCACTGAGGCAAAATGTTTTAATCGCAAAACAGAGAAACAACTGGGATAAATTTCAAGGCTCTGGTAGAAGAAGACGGTGCTGATGTTAACATTAGGACAAACGGTGAAATGACACCGATAATGTTTTCAGCATGGACACTAAACCTGACGGCTGTCTTATATTTCTTAAAACATACCAGGTACACGGTGGTTGATAAAATAGAGACTATGGAAGTTTTAAACGACTGTTTTGTCCATAATGGAGATTTGGATATTTCTTATTGGATTTGCGTGTTAGAAAAAAGCCAAAGCGTATTACCTGAACCTAGTCCGCTTCTCATTAATGAAACGCTAGTTTGCGCTCAGGAATTCAGCACAAACAGTAAAATTTTGAGACTTCAATACGATAAGATGCATCTTGCCTTTCAGACTGACTTGAATCTCGAATGTATTTTAGCGAGAACTAATAACATTTAAATTCAGTCACGGAGGCAAAAAGTTTTCATCGCAAAACAGAGAAACAACTGGGATAAATTTCAAGGCTCTGGTAGAAGAAGACGGTGCTGATGTTAACATTAGTACAAACGGTGAAATGACACCGATAATGTTTTCAGCATGGACAGTAAACATGACGGATGTCTTATATTTCTTAAAACATACCAGGTACAAGCTGGTTGATAAAATAGAGACTATGGAATTTTATACGACGTTTTTGTCCATGATGGAGATTTGGATATTTCTTATTGGATTTGCGTGTTAGAATTGAGCCAAAGCGTATTACCTAAACCTAGTCCGCTTCTCATTAATGACGCGCTAGTTTGTGCTCAGGAATTCAGCACAAACAGTAAAATTTTGAGACTTCAATACGATCAGATGCATCTTGCATTTCAGACTGACTTGAATCTCGAAAGTATTTTAGCGAAAGCTAATAATATTTAAATTCAGTCACTGAGGTAAAAAGTTTTAATCGCAAAACAGAGAAACAACTGGGATAAATTTCAAGGCTCTGGTAGAAGAAGACGGTACTGATGATAACATTAGGAGAAACGGTGAAATGACACCGATAATGTTTTCAGCATGGACACTAAACCTGACGGCTGTCTTATATTTCTTAAAACATACCAGGTACACGGTGGTTGATAAAATAGAGGCTATGGAAGTTTTACACGACTGTTTTGTCCGTAATGGAGATTTGCATATTTCTTATTGGATTTGCGCGTTAGAAAAGAGCCAAAGCGTATTACCTGAACCTAGTCCGCTTCTCATTAATGAAACGCTAGTTTGCGCTCAGGAATTCAACACAAACAGTAAAATTTTGAGACTTCAATACGATCAGATGCATCTTGCATTTCAGACTGACTTGAATCTCGAATGTATTTTAGCGAAAACTAATAATATTTAAATTCAGTCACGGAAGCAAAAAGTTTTAATCGCAAAACAGAGAAACAACTGGGATAAATTTCAAGGCTCTGGTAGAAGAAGACGTTGCTGATGTTAACATTAGGACAAACGGTGAAATGACACCCATAATGTTTTGAGCATGGACACTAAACCTGACGGCTGTCTTATATTTCTTAAAACATACCAGGTACACGGTGGTTGATAAAATAGAGGCTATGGAAGTTTTACACGACTGTTTTGTCCGTAATGGAGATTTGCATATTTCTCATTGGATTTGCGTGTTAGAAATGAGCCAAAGCGTATTACCTAATCCTAGTCCGCTTCTCATTAATGACGCGCTAATTTGCGCTCAGGAATTCAGCACAAACAGTAAAATTTTGAGACTTTAATACGATCAGATGCATCTTGCATTTCAGACTGACTTGAATCTCGAATGTATTTTAGCGAAAACTAATAACATTTAAATTCAGTCACGGAGGCAAAAAGTTTTAATCGCAAAACAGAGAAACAACTGGGATAAATTTCAAGGCTCTGGTAGAAGAAGACGTACTGATGTTAGCTTTAGGACAAACGGTGAAATGACACCGATAATGTTTTCAGCATGGACACTAAACCAGCCGGCTGTCTTATATTTCTTAAAACATACCAGTTACAATGTGGTTGATAAAATAGAGACTATGGAATTTTATACTACTTTTTTATCCATTATGGAGATTTGGATATTTCTTATTGGATTTGCGTGTTAGAAATGAGCCAAAGCGTATTACCTAAACCTAGTCCGCTTCTCATTAATGACGCGCTAGTTTCCGCTCAGGAATTCAGCACAAACAGTAAAATTTTGAGACTTCAATACGATCAAATGCATCTTGCATTTCAGACTGACTTGAATCTCGAACGTATTTTAGCGAAAAATAATATTTAAATTCAGTCACTGAGGTAAAATTTTTAATCGCAAAACAGAAACAACTGGGATAAATTTCATTTCTCTGGTAGAAGAAGACGATGCTGATGTTAACATTAGGACAAACGGTGAAATGACACCGATAATTTTATTCAGCATGGACACTAAACCTGACGGCTGTCTTATATTTCTTAAAACATACCAGGTACAAGGTGGTTGATAAAATAGAGACTATGGAATTTTATACTACTTTTTTATCCATAATGGAGATTTGGATATTTCTTTTTGGATTTGCGTGTTAGAAAAGAGCCAAAGCGTATTACCTAAACCTAGTCCGCTTCTCAATAATGACGCGCTAGTTTGCGCTCAGGAATTCAGCACAAACATTAAAATTTTGAGACTTCAATACGATCAGATGCATCTTGCATTTCAGACTGACTTCAATCTCGAATGTATTTTAGCGAAAACTAATAATATTTAAATTCAGTCACGGAGGTAAAAAGTTTTAATCGCAAAACAGAGAAACAACTGGGATAAATTTCTAGGCTCTGGTAGAAGAAGATTGTACTGATGTTAACGTAAGGAGAAACGGTGAAATGACACCGATAATGTTTTCAGCATGGACACTAAACCTGACGGCTGTCTTATATTTCTTAAAACATACCAGGTACACGGTGGTTGATAAAATAGAGGCTATGGAAGTTTTAAACGAATGTTTTGTCCGTAATGGAGATTTGCATATTTCTTATTGGATTTGCATGTTAGAAATGAGCCAAAGCGTATTACCTAAACCTAGTCCGCTTCTCATTAATGACGCGCTAGTTTGCGCTCAGGATTTCAGCACAATCAGTAAAATTTTGAGACTTCAATACGATCAGATGCATCTTGCATTTCAGACTGACTTGAATCTCGAATATATTTTAGCGAAAACTAATATTTAAATTCAGTCACTGAGGTAAAAAGTTTTAATCGCAAAACAGAGAAACAACTGGGATAAATTTCAAGGCTCTGGTAGAAGAAGACGTACTGATGTCACCGTTAAGAGAAACGGTGAAATGACACCGATAATGTTTTCAGCATGGACACTAAACCTGACGGCAGTCTTATATTTCCTAAAACATACCAGATACACGGTGGTTGATAAAATAGAGGCTATGGAAGTTTTAAACGACTGTTTTGTGAGTAATGGAGATTTGCATATTTCTTATTGGATTTGCGTGTTAGAAATGAGCCAAAGCATATTACCTAAACCTAGTCCGCTTCTCATTGATGACGCGCTAGTTTGCGCTCAGGAATTCAGCACAAACAGTAAAATTTTGAATTCAGCACAAACAGTAAAATTTTGAGACTTCAATACGATCAGATGCATCTTGCATTTCAGACTGACTTGAATCTCGAATGTATTTTAGCGAAAACTAATATTTAAATTCAGTCACTGAGGTAAAAAGTTTTAATCGCAAAACAGAGAAACAACTGGGATAAATTTCAAGGCTCTGGTAGAAGACGGTGCTGATGTTAACGTTAGGAGAAACGGTGAAATGACACCGATAATGTTTTCAACATGGACACTAAACCTGCCGGCTGTCTTATATTTCCTAAAACATACCAGATACACGGTGGTTGATAAAATAGAGACTATGGAAGTTTTAAACGACTGTTTTGTCCTTAATGGAGATTTGGATATTTCTTATTGGATTTGCGTGTTAGAAATGAGCCAAAGCGTATTACCTATACCTAGTTCGCTTCTCATTAATGACGCGCTAGTTTGCGCTCAGGAATTCAGCACAAACAGTAAAATTTTGAGACTTCAATACGATCAGATGCATCTTGCATTTCAGACTGACTTGAATCTCGAATGTATTTTAGCGAAAACTAATAACATTTAAATTCAGTCACTGAGGCAAAAAGTTTTAATCGCAAAACAGAGAAACAACTGGGATAAATTTCAAGGCTCTGTTAGAAGAAGACGGTACTGATGTTAACGTTAGGAGAATCGGTGAAATGACACCGATAATGTTTTCAGCATGGACACTAAACCAGCCGGCTGTCTTATATTTCTTAAAACATACCAGGTACAAGGTGGTTGATAAAATAGAGACTATGGAATTTTATACTACTGTTTTATCCTTAATGGAGATTTGGATATTTCTTATTGCATTTGCGTGTTAGAAATGAGCCAAATATTATTACCTAAACCTAGTCCGCTTCTCATTAATGACGCGCTAGTTTGCGCTCAGGAATTCAGCACAAACAGTAAAATTTTGAGACTTCAATACGATCAGATGCATCTTGCATTTCAGACTGACTTGAATCTCGAAAGTATTTTAGCGAAAACTAATAATATTTAAATTCAGTCACTGAGGTAAAAAGTTTTAATCGCAAAACAGAGAAACAACTGGGATAAATTTCAAGGCTCTGGTAGAAGAAGACTGTGCTGATGTTAAAATTAGGACAAACGGTGAAATGACACCGATAATGTTTTCAGCATGGACACTAAACCTGACGGCAGTCTTATATTTCTTAAAACATACCAGGTACACGGTGGTTGATAAAATAGAGACTATGGAATTTTATACTATTTTTTTTATCCATGATGGAGATTTGGATATTTCTTATTGGATTAGCGTGTTAGAAATGAGCCAAAGCGTATTACCTAAACCTAGTCCGCTTCTCATTAATGACGCGCTAGTTTGCGCTCAGGAATTCAGCACAAACAGTAAAATTTTGAGACATCAATACGATCAGATGCATCTTGCATTTCAGACTGACTTGAATCTCTAAAGTATTTTAGCGAAAACTAATATTTATATTCAGTCACTGAGGTAAAAAGTTTTAATCGCAAAACAGAGAAACAACTGGGATAAATTTCAAGGCTCTGGTAGAAGAAGACGGTGCTGATGTTAAAATTAGGACAAACGGTGAAATGACACCGATAATGTTTTCAGCATGGACACTAAACCAGCCGGCTGTCTTATGTTTCCTAAAACATACCAGATACACGGTGGTTGATAAAATAGAGGCTATGGAAGTTTTAAACGACTGTTTTGACCGTAATGGAGATTTGCATATTTCTTATTGGATTTGCGTGTTAGAAATGAGCCAAAGCGTATTACCTAAACCTGGTCCGCTTCTCATTAATGACGCGCTAGTTTGCGCTCAGGAATTCAGCACAAACAGTAAAATTTTGAGACTTCAATACGATCAGATGCATCTTGCATTTCAGACTGACTTGAATCTCGAATGTATTTTAGCGAAAACTAATATTTATATTCAGTCACTGAGGTAAAAAGTTTTAATCGCAAAACAGAGAAACAACTGGGATAAATTTCAAGGCTCTGGTAGAAGACGGTGCTGATGTTAACGTTAGGAGAAACGGTGAAATGACACCGATAATGTTTTCAACATGGACACTAAACCTGCCGGCTGTCTTATATTTCCTAAAACATTCCAGATACACGGTGGTTGATAAAATAGAGGCTATGGAAGTTTTAAACGACTGTTTTGTCCATAATGGAGATTTGGATATTTCTTATTGGATTTGCGTGTTAGAAAAGAGCCAAAGCGTATTACCTGAACCTGGTCCGCTTCTCATTAATGAAACGCTAGTTTGCGCTCAGGAATTCAGCACAAACAGTAAAATTTTGAGACTTCAATACGATCAGATGCATCTTGCATTTCACACTGACTTGAATCTCGAATGTATTTTAGCGAAAGCTAATAACATTTAAATTTCGTCACTGAGGCAAAAAGTTTTAATCGCAAAACAGAGAAACAACTGGGATAAATTTCAAGGCTCTGTTAGAAGAAGACGGTACTGATGTTAACGTTAGGAGAAACGGTGAAATGACACCGATAATGTTTTCAGCATGGACAATAAACCAGCCGGCTGTCTTATATTTCTTAAAACATACCAGGTACAAGGTGGTTGATAAAATAGAGACTATGGAATTTTATACTACTTTTTTATCCATGATGGAGATTTGGATATTTCTTATTGGATTTGCGTGTTAGAAATGAGCCAAAGCGTATTACCTAAACCTAGTCCACTTCTCATTAATGACGCGCTAGTTTGCGCTCAGGAATTCAGCACAAACAGTAAAATTTTGAGACTTCAATACGATCAGATGCATCTTGCATTTCACACTGACTTGAATCTCGAATGTATTTTTGAAAACTAATAACATTTAAATTTCGTCACTGAGGCAAAATGTTTTAATCGCAAAACAGAGAAACAACTGGGATAAATTTCAAGGCTCTGGTAGAAGAAGACGGTGCTGATGTTAACATTAGGACAAACGGTGAAATGACACCGATAATGTTTTCAGCATGGACACTAAACCTGACGGCTGTCTTATATTTCTTAAAACATACCAGGTACACGGTGGTTGATAAAATAGAGACTATGGAAGTTTTAAACGACTGTTTTGTCCATAATGGAGATTTGGATATTTCTTATTGGATTTGCGTGTTAGAAAAAAGCCAAAGCGTATTACCTGAACCTAGTCCGCTTCTCATTAATGAAACGCTAGTTTGCGCTCAGGAATTCAGCACAAACAGTAAAATTTTGAGACTTCAATACGATAAGATGCATCTTGCCTTTCAGACTGACTTGAATCTCGAATGTATTTTAGCGAGAACTAATAACATTTAAATTCAGTCACGGAGGCAAAAAGTTTTCATCGCAAAACAGAGAAACAACTGGGATAAATTTCAAGGCTCTGGTAGAAGAAGACGGTGCTGATGTTAACATTAGTACAAACGGTGAAATGACACCGATAATGTTTTCAGCATGGACAGTAAACATGACGGATGTCTTATATTTCTTAAAACATACCAGGTACAAGCTGGTTGATAAAATAGAGACTATGGAATTTTATACGACGTTTTTGTCCATGATGGAGATTTGGATATTTCTTATTGGATTTGCGTGTTAGAATTGAGCCAAAGCGTATTACCTAAACCTAGTCCGCTTCTCATTAATGACGCGCTAGTTTGTGCTCAGGAATTCAGCACAAACAGTAAAATTTTGAGACTTCAATACGATCAGATGCATCTTGCATTTCAGACTGACTTGAATCTCGAAAGTATTTTAGCGAAAGCTAATAATATTTAAATTCAGTCACTGAGGTAAAAAGTTTTAATCGCAAAACAGAGAAACAACTGGGATAAATTTCAAGGCTCTGGTAGAAGAAGACGGTACTGATGATAACATTAGGAGAAACGGTGAAATGACACCGATAATGTTTTCAGCATGGACACTAAACCTGACGGCTGTCTTATATTTCTTAAAACATACCAGGTACACGGTGGTTGATAAAATAGAGGCTATGGAAGTTTTACACGACTGTTTTGTCCGTAATGGAGATTTGCATATTTCTTATTGGATTTGCGCGTTAGAAAAGAGCCAAAGCGTATTACCTGAACCTAGTCCGCTTCTCATTAATGAAACGCTAGTTTGCGCTCAGGAATTCAACACAAACAGTAAAATTTTGAGACTTCAATACGATCAGATGCATCTTGCATTTCAGACTGACTTGAATCTCGAATGTATTTTAGCGAAAACTAATAATATTTAAATTCAGTCACGGAAGCAAAAAGTTTTAATCGCAAAACAGAGAAACAACTGGGATAAATTTCAAGGCTCTGGTAGAAGAAGACGTTGCTGATGTTAACATTAGGACAAACGGTGAAATGACACCCATAATGTTTTGAGCATGGACACTAAACCTGACGGCTGTCTTATATTTCTTAAAACATACCAGGTACACGGTGGTTGATAAAATAGAGGCTATGGAAGTTTTACACGACTGTTTTGTCCGTAATGGAGATTTGCATATTTCTCATTGGATTTGCGTGTTAGAAATGAGCCAAAGCGTATTACCTAATCCTAGTCCGCTTCTCATTAATGACGCGCTAATTTGCGCTCAGGAATTCAGCACAAACAGTAAAATTTTGAGACTTTAATACGATCAGATGCATCTTGCATTTCAGACTGACTTGAATCTCGAATGTATTTTAGCGAAAACTAATAACATTTAAATTCAGTCACGGAGGCAAAAAGTTTTAATCGCAAAACAGAGAAACAACTGGGATAAATTTCAAGGCTCTGGTAGAAGAAGACGTACTGATGTTAGCTTTAGGACAAACGGTGAAATGACACCGATAATGTTTTCAGCATGGACACTAAACCAGCCGGCTGTCTTATATTTCTTAAAACATACCAGTTACAATGTGGTTGATAAAATAGAGACTATGGAATTTTATACTACTTTTTTATCCATGATGGAGATTTGGATATTTCTTATTGGATTTGCGTGTTAGAAATGAGCCAAAGCGTATTACCTAAACCTAGTCCACTTCTCATTAATGACGCGCTAGTTTGCGCTCAGGAATTCAGCACAAACAGTAAAATTTTGAGACTTCAATACGATCAGATGCATCTTGCATTTCACACTGACTTGAATCTCGAATGTATTTTTGAAAACTAATAACATTTAAATTTCGTCACTGAGGCAAAATGTTTTAATCGCAAAACAGAGAAACAACTGGGATAAATTTCAAGGCTCTGGTAGAAGAAGACGGTGCTGATGTTAACATTAGGACAAACGGTGAAATGACACCGATAATGTTTTCAGCATGGACACTAAACCTGACGGCTGTCTTATATTTCTTAAAACATACCAGGTACACGGTGGTTGATAAAATAGAGACTATGGAAGTTTTAAACGACTGTTTTGTCCATAATGGAGATTTGGATATTTCTTATTGGATTTGCGTGTTAGAAAAAAGCCAAAGCGTATTACCTGAACCTAGTCCGCTTCTCATTAATGAAACGCTAGTTTGCGCTCAGGAATTCAGCACAAACAGTAAAATTTTGAGACTTCAATACGATAAGATGCATCTTGCCTTTCAGACTGACTTGAATCTCGAATGTATTTTAGCGAGAACTAATAACATTTAAATTCAGTCACGGAGGCAAAAAGTTTTCATCGCAAAACAGAGAAACAACTGGGATAAATTTCAAGGCTCTGGTAGAAGAAGACGGTGCTGATGTTAACATTAGTACAAACGGTGAAATGACACCGATAATGTTTTCAGCATGGACAGTAAACATGACGGATGTCTTATATTTCTTAAAACATACCAGGTACAAGCTGGTTGATAAAATAGAGACTATGGAATTTTATACGACGTTTTTGTCCATGATGGAGATTTGGATATTTCTTATTGGATTTGCGTGTTAGAATTGAGCCAAAGCGTATTACCTAAACCTAGTCCGCTTCTCATTAATGACGCGCTAGTTTGTGCTCAGGAATTCAGCACAAACAGTAAAATTTTGAGACTTCAATACGATCAGATGCATCTTGCATTTCAGACTGACTTGAATCTCGAAAGTATTTTAGCGAAAGCTAATAATATTTAAATTCAGTCACTGAGGTAAAAAGTTTTAATCGCAAAACAGAGAAACAACTGGGATAAATTTCAAGGCTCTGGTAGAAGAAGACGGTACTGATGATAACATTAGGAGAAACGGTGAAATGACACCGATAATGTTTTCAGCATGGACACTAAACCTGACGGCTGTCTTATATTTCTTAAAACATACCAGGTACACGGTGGTTGATAAAATAGAGGCTATGGAAGTTTTACACGACTGTTTTGTCCGTAATGGAGATTTGCATATTTCTTATTGGATTTGCGCGTTAGAAAAGAGCCAAAGCGTATTACCTGAACCTAGTCCGCTTCTCATTAATGAAACGCTAGTTTGCGCTCAGGAATTCAACACAAACAGTAAAATTTTGAGACTTCAATACGATCAGATGCATCTTGCATTTCAGACTGACTTGAATCTCGAATGTATTTTAGCGAAAACTAATAATATTTAAATTCAGTCACGGAAGCAAAAAGTTTTAATCGCAAAACAGAGAAACAACTGGGATAAATTTCAAGGCTCTGGTAGAAGAAGACGTTGCTGATGTTAACATTAGGACAAACGGTGAAATGACACCCATAATGTTTTGAGCATGGACACTAAACCTGACGGCTGTCTTATATTTCTTAAAACATACCAGGTACACGGTGGTTGATAAAATAGAGGCTATGGAAGTTTTACACGACTGTTTTGTCCGTAATGGAGATTTGCATATTTCTCATTGGATTTGCGTGTTAGAAATGAGCCAAAGCGTATTACCTAATCCTAGTCCGCTTCTCATTAATGACGCGCTAATTTGCGCTCAGGAATTCAGCACAAACAGTAAAATTTTGAGACTTTAATACGATCAGATGCATCTTGCATTTCAGACTGACTTGAATCTCGAATGTATTTTAGCGAAAACTAATAACATTTAAATTCAGTCACGGAGGCAAAAAGTTTTAATCGCAAAACAGAGAAACAACTGGGATAAATTTCAAGGCTCTGGTAGAAGAAGACGTACTGATGTTAGCTTTAGGACAAACGGTGAAATGACACCGATAATGTTTTCAGCATGGACACTAAACCAGCCGGCTGTCTTATATTTCTTAAAACATACCAGTTACAATGTGGTTGATAAAATAGAGACTATGGAATTTTATACTACTTTTTTATCCATTATGGAGATTTGGATATTTCTTATTGGATTTGCGTGTTAGAAATGAGCCAAAGCGTATTACCTAAACCTAGTCCGCTTCTCATTAATGACGCGCTAGTTTCCGCTCAGGAATTCAGCACAAACAGTAAAATTTTGAGACTTCAATACGATCAAATGCATCTTGCATTTCAGACTGACTTGAATCTCGAACGTATTTTAGCGAAAAATAATATTTAAATTCAGTCACTGAGGTAAAATTTTTAATCGCAAAACAGAAACAACTGGGATAAATTTCATTTCTCTGGTAGAAGAAGACGATGCTGATGTTAACATTAGGACAAACGGTGAAATGACACCGATAATTTTATTCAGCATGGACACTAAACCTGACGGCTGTCTTATATTTCTTAAAACATACCAGGTACAAGGTGGTTGATAAAATAGAGACTATGGAATTTTATACTACTTTTTTATCCATAATGGAGATTTGGATATTTCTTTTTGGATTTGCGTGTTAGAAAAGAGCCAAAGCGTATTACCTAAACCTAGTCCGCTTCTCAATAATGACGCGCTAGTTTGCGCTCAGGAATTCAGCACAAACATTAAAATTTTGAGACTTCAATACGATCAGATGCATCTTGCATTTCAGACTGACTTCAATCTCGAATGTATTTTAGCGAAAACTAATAATATTTAAATTCAGTCACGGAGGTAAAAAGTTTTAATCGCAAAACAGAGAAACAACTGGGATAAATTTCTAGGCTCTGGTAGAAGAAGATTGTACTGATGTTAACGTAAGGAGAAACGGTGAAATGACACCGATAATGTTTTCAGCATGGACACTAAACCTGACGGCTGTCTTATATTTCTTAAAACATACCAGGTACACGGTGGTTGATAAAATAGAGGCTATGGAAGTTTTAAACGAATGTTTTGTCCGTAATGGAGATTTGCATATTTCTTATTGGATTTGCATGTTAGAAATGAGCCAAAGCGTATTACCTAAACCTAGTCCGCTTCTCATTAATGACGCGCTAGTTTGCGCTCAGGATTTCAGCACAATCAGTAAAATTTTGAGACTTCAATACGATCAGATGCATCTTGCATTTCAGACTGACTTGAATCTCGAATGTATTTTAGCGAAAACTAATAACATTTAAATTCAGGCACGGAGGCAAAAAGTTTTAATCGCAAAACAGAGAAACAACTGGGATAAATTTCACGGCTCTGGTAGAAGAAGATGGTACTGATGTTAACGTTAGGAGAAACGGTGAAATGACACCGATAATGTTTTCAGCATGGACACTAAACCTGCCGGCTGTCTTATATTTCTTGAAACATACCAGGTACGAGGTGGTTGATAAAATAGAGACTATGTAATTTTATGCTACTTTTTTATCCTTAATGGGGATTTGGATATTTCTTATTGGATTTGCGTGTTAGAAATGAGCCAAAGCGTATTACCTAAACCTAGTCCGCTTCTCATTAATGACGCGCTAGTTTGCGCTCAGGAATTCAGCACAATCAGTAAAATTTTGAGACTTCAATGCGATCAGATGCATCTTGCATTTCAGACTGACTTGAATCTCGAATGTATTTTAGCGGGAACTAATAACATTTAAATTCAGTCACGGAGGCAAAATGTTTTAATCGCAAAACAGAGAAACAACTGGGATAAATTTCAAGGCTCTGGTAGAAGAAGACGGTGCTGATGTTAACATTAGGACAAACGGTGAAATGACACCGATAATGTTTTCAGCATGGACACTAAACCTGACGGCTGTCTTATATTTCTTAAAACATACCAGGTACACGGTGGTTGATAAAATAGAGACTATGGAAGTTTTAAACGACTGTTTTGTCCATAATGGAGATTTGGATATTTCTTATTGGATTTGCGTGTTAGAAAAAAGCCAAAGCGTATTACCTGAACCTAGTCCGCTTCTCATTAATGAAACGCTAGTTTGCGCTCAGGAATTCAGCACAAACAGTAAAATTTTGAGACTTCAATACGATAAGATGCATCTTGCCTTTCAGACTGACTTGAATCTCGAATGTATTTTAGCGAGAACTAATAACATTTAAATTCAGTCACGGAGGCAAAAAGTTTTCATCGCAAAACAGAGAAACAACTGGGATAAATTTCAAGGCTCTGGTAGAAGAAGACGGTGCTGATGTTAACATTAGTACAAACGGTGAAATGACACCGATAATGTTTTCAGCATGGACAGTAAACATGACGGATGTCTTATATTTCTTAAAACATACCAGGTACAAGCTGGTTGATAAAATAGAGACTATGGAATTTTATACGACGTTTTTGTCCATGATGGAGATTTGGATATTTCTTATTGGATTTGCGTGTTAGAATTGAGCCAAAGCGTATTACCTAAACCTAGTCCGCTTCTCATTAATGACGCGCTAGTTTGTGCTCAGGAATTCAGCACAAACAGTAAAATTTTGAGACTTCAATACGATCAGATGCATCTTGCATTTCAGACTGACTTGAATCTCGAAAGTATTTTAGCGAAAGCTAATAATATTTAAATTCAGTCACTGAGGTAAAAAGTTTTAATCGCAAAACAGAGAAACAACTGGGATAAATTTCAAGGCTCTGGTAGAAGAAGACGGTACTGATGATAACATTAGGAGAAACGGTGAAATGACACCGATAATGTTTTCAGCATGGACACTAAACCTGACGGCTGTCTTATATTTCTTAAAACATACCAGGTACACGGTGGTTGATAAAATAGAGGCTATGGAAGTTTTACACGACTGTTTTGTCCGTAATGGAGATTTGCATATTTCTTATTGGATTTGCGCGTTAGAAAAGAGCCAAAGCGTATTACCTGAACCTAGTCCGCTTCTCATTAATGAAACGCTAGTTTGCGCTCAGGAATTCAACACAAACAGTAAAATTTTGAGACTTCAATACGATCAGATGCATCTTGCATTTCAGACTGACTTGAATCTCGAATGTATTTTAGCGAAAACTAATAATATTTAAATTCAGTCACGGAAGCAAAAAGTTTTAATCGCAAAACAGAGAAACAACTGGGATAAATTTCAAGGCTCTGGTAGAAGAAGACGTTGCTGATGTTAACATTAGGACAAACGGTGAAATGACACCCATAATGTTTTGAGCATGGACACTAAACCTGACGGCTGTCTTATATTTCTTAAAACATACCAGGTACACGGTGGTTGATAAAATAGAGGCTATGGAAGTTTTACACGACTGTTTTGTCCGTAATGGAGATTTGCATATTTCTCATTGGATTTGCGTGTTAGAAATGAGCCAAAGCGTATTACCTAATCCTAGTCCGCTTCTCATTAATGACGCGCTAATTTGCGCTCAGGAATTCAGCACAAACAGTAAAATTTTGAGACTTTAATACGATCAGATGCATCTTGCATTTCAGACTGACTTGAATCTCGAATGTATTTTAGCGAAAACTAATAACATTTAAATTCAGTCACGGAGGCAAAAAGTTTTAATCGCAAAACAGAGAAACAACTGGGATAAATTTCAAGGCTCTGGTAGAAGAAGACGTACTGATGTTAGCTTTAGGACAAACGGTGAAATGACACCGATAATGTTTTCAGCATGGACACTAAACCAGCCGGCTGTCTTATATTTCTTAAAACATACCAGTTACAATGTGGTTGATAAAATAGAGACTATGGAATTTTATACTACTTTTTTATCCATTATGGAGATTTGGATATTTCTTATTGGATTTGCGTGTTAGAAATGAGCCAAAGCGTATTACCTAAACCTAGTCCGCTTCTCATTAATGACGCGCTAGTTTCCGCTCAGGAATTCAGCACAAACAGTAAAATTTTGAGACTTCAATACGATCAAATGCATCTTGCATTTCAGACTGACTTGAATCTCGAACGTATTTTAGCGAAAAATAATATTTAAATTCAGTCACTGAGGTAAAATTTTTAATCGCAAAACAGAAACAACTGGGATAAATTTCATTTCTCTGGTAGAAGAAGACGATGCTGATGTTAACATTAGGACAAACGGTGAAATGACACCGATAATTTTATTCAGCATGGACACTAAACCTGACGGCTGTCTTATATTTCTTAAAACATACCAGGTACAAGGTGGTTGATAAAATAGAGACTATGGAATTTTATACTACTTTTTTATCCATAATGGAGATTTGGATATTTCTTTTTGGATTTGCGTGTTAGAAAAGAGCCAAAGCGTATTACCTAAACCTAGTCCGCTTCTCAATAATGACGCGCTAGTTTGCGCTCAGGAATTCAGCACAAACATTAAAATTTTGAGACTTCAATACGATCAGATGCATCTTGCATTTCAGACTGACTTCAATCTCGAATGTATTTTAGCGAAAACTAATAATATTTAAATTCAGTCACGGAGGTAAAAAGTTTTAATCGCAAAACAGAGAAACAACTGGGATAAATTTCTAGGCTCTGGTAGAAGAAGATTGTACTGATGTTAACGTAAGGAGAAACGGTGAAATGACACCGATAATGTTTTCAGCATGGACACTAAACCTGACGGCTGTCTTATATTTCTTAAAACATACCAGGTACACGGTGGTTGATAAAATAGAGGCTATGGAAGTTTTAAACGAATGTTTTGTCCGTAATGGAGATTTGCATATTTCTTATTGGATTTGCATGTTAGAAATGAGCCAAAGCGTATTACCTAAACCTAGTCCGCTTCTCATTAATGACGCGCTAGTTTGCGCTCAGGATTTCAGCACAATCAGTAAAATTTTGAGACTTCAATACGATCAGATGCATCTTGCATTTCAGACTGACTTGAATCTCGAATGTATTTTAGCGAAAACTAATAACATTTAAATTCAGGCACGGAGGCAAAAAGTTTTAATCGCAAAACAGAGAAACAACTGGGATAAATTTCACGGCTCTGGTAGAAGAAGATGGTACTGATGTTAACGTTAGGAGAAACGGTGAAATGACACCGATAATGTTTTCAGCATGGACACTAAACCTGCCGGCTGTCTTATATTTCTTGAAACATACCAGGTACGAGGTGGTTGATAAAATAGAGACTATGTAATTTTATGCTACTTTTTTATCCTTAATGGGGATTTGGATATTTCTTATTGGATTTGCGTGTTAGAAATGAGCCAAAGCGTATTACCTAAACCTAGTCCGCTTCTCATTAATGACGCGCTAGTTTGCGCTCAGGAATTCAGCACAATCAGTAAAATTTTGAGACTTCAATGCGATCAGATGCATCTTGCATTTCAGACTGACTTGAATCTCGAATGTATTTTAGCGGGAACTAATAACATTTAAATTCAGTCACGGAGGCAAAAAGGTTTAATCGCAAAACAGAGAAACAACTGGGATAAATTTCTAGGCTCTGGTAGAAGAAGATTGTACTGATGTTAACGTAAGGAGAAACGGTGAAATGACACCGATAATGTTTTCAGCATGGACACTAAACCTGACGGCTGTCTTATATTTCTTAAAACATACCAGGTACACGGTGGTTGATAAAATAGAGGCTATGGAAGTTTTAAACGAATGTTTTGTCCGTAATGGAGATTTGCATATTTCTTATTGGATTTGCATGTTAGAAATGAGCCAAAGCGTATTACCTAAACCTAGTCCGCTTCTCATTAATGACGCGCTAGTTTGCGCTCAGGATTTCAGCACAATCAGTAAAATTTTGAGACTTCAATACGATCAGATGCATCTTGCATTTCAGACTGACTTGAATCTCGAATGTATTTTAGCGAAAACTAATAACATTTAAATTCAGGCACGGAGGCAAAAAGTTTTAATCGCAAAACAGAGAAACAACTGGGATAAATTTCACGGCTCTGGTAGAAGAAGATGGTACTGATGTTAACGTTAGGAGAAACGGTGAAATGACACCGATAATGTTTTCAGCATGGACACTAAACCTGCCGGCTGTCTTATATTTCTTGAAACATACCAGGTACGAGGTGGTTGATAAAATAGAGACTATGGAATTTTATGCTACTTTTTTATCCTTAATGGGGATTTGGATATTTCTTATTGGATTTGCGTGTTAGAAATGAGCCAAAGCGTATTACCTAAACCTAGTCCGCTTCTCATTAATGACGCGCTAGTTTGCGCTCAGGAATTCAGCACAATCAGTAAAATTTTGAGACTTCAATGCGATCAGATGCATCTTGCATTTCAGACTGACTTGAATCTCGAATGTATTTTAGCGGGAACTAATAACATTTAAATTCAGTCACGGAGGCAAAAAGGTTTAATCGCAAAACAGAGAAACAACTGGGATAAATTTCAAGGCTCTGGTAGAAGAAGACGGTACTGATGTTAACATTAGAACAAACGGTGAAATGACACCGATAATGTTTTCAGCATGGACACTAAACCTGCCGGCTGTCTTATATTTCTTAAAACATACCAGGTACAATGTGGTTGATAAAATAGCGACTATGGAATTTTATACTACTTTTTTATCCTTAATGGGGATTTGGATATTTCTTATTGGATTTGCGTGTTAGAAATGAGCCAAAGCGTATTACCTAAACCTAGTCCGCATCTCATTAATGACGCACCTGATTGCTTTCACGAATTCAGCCCAAACTGTAAAATTTGAGCCTTCAATAATATCAGGTAAATCTAGTATTTCAGAAAGTCTTGAATCACAAATGTGTTTTAGCGAAAACTAATAACATTTAAATTCAGTCACTGAGGCAAAAACTTTTATCGCAAAACAGAGAAACAACTGGGATAAATTTCAAGGCTCTGGTAGAAGAAGACGATGCTGATGTTAACATTAGGACAAACGGTGAAATGACACCGATAATGTTTTCAGCATGGACACTAAACCTGCCGGATGTCTTATATTTCTTAAAACATACCAGATACACGGTGGTTGATAAAATAGAGGCTATGGAATTTTTACACGACCGTTTTGTCCATAATGGAGATTTGGATATTCCTTATTGGATTTGCATGTTAGAAATGAGCCAAAGCGTATTACGTAAACCTAGTCCGCTTCTCATTAATGACGCGCTAGTTTGCGCTCAGGAATTCAGCACAAACTACAATTTTGAGACTTCAATACGATCAGATGCATCTTGCATTTCAGACTGACTTGAATCTCGAATGTATTTTAGCGAAAACTAATAACATTTAAATTCAGTCACGGAGGCAAACAGCTTTAATCGCAAAACAGAGAAAAAATTGGGATAAATTTCAAGGCTCTGGTAGAAGACGGTGCTGATGTTAACGATAGGAGAAACGGTGAAATGACACCGTTGATGTTTTCAGCATGGACA
Source organism: Ascarosepion bandense (assembly GCA_037127315.1). Lineage (NCBI taxonomy): Eukaryota > Metazoa > Mollusca > Cephalopoda > Sepiida > Sepiidae > Ascarosepion > Ascarosepion bandense. The sequence goes on from JBBBDQ010000763.1 coordinate 6,283,784, forward strand.
CTAAACCTGACGGCTGTCTTACATTTTTTAAAACATACCAAGTACAAGGTGATTGATAAAATAGAGACTATGGAATTTTATACTACTGTTTTATCCTTAATGGAGATTTGGATATTCCTTATTGGATTTGCGTGTTAGAAATGAGTCAAATCTTATTACCTAAACCTAGTCCGCTTCTCATTAATGACGCGCCTGATTGCTTTCAGGAATTCAGCCCCAACTGTAAAATTTGAGACTTCAATAATATCAGGTACATTTCAGAAAGACTTGAATCACAAATGTATTTTCGCGAGAACTAATAACATTTAAATTCAGTCACTGAGGCAAAAACTTTTATCGCAAAACAGAGAAACAACTGGGATAAATTTCAAACCTCTGGTAGAAGAAGACGGTGCTGATTTTAACGTTAGGAGAAACGGTGAAATGACACCGATAATGTTCTCAACATGGACACTGAACCTGCCGGCTGTCTTATATTTCTTAAAACATACCAGGTACAAGGTAGTTGATAAAATAGAGGCTATGGAAGTTTTACTCGACTGTTTTGTCCACAATGGAGATTTGCCTATTTCTTCTTGGGTTTGCGTGTTAGAAATGAGCCAAAACGTATTACCTAACCCTAGTCCGCTTCTCATTAATGACGCGGTAGTTTGCGTTCAGGAATTCAGCACAAACTGTAAAACTTTGAGACTTCAATACGATCAGATGCATCTTGCATTTCAGACTGACTTGAATCTCGAATGTATTTTAGCGGAAACTAATAACATTTAAATTCAGTCACGGAGGCAAAAAGTTTTAATCGCAAAACAGAGAAACAACTGGGATAAATTTCAAGGCTCTGTTAGAAGAAGACGGTACTGATGTTAACGTTAGGAGAAACGGTGAAATGACACCGATAATGTTTTCAGCATGGACACTAAACCTGCCAGCTGTTTTATATTTCTTGAAACATACCACGTACAAGTTTGTTGATAAAATAGAGACTACGGAAATTTTCCACGACTTTTCTGTCCTTAATGGAGATTTGGATATTTCTTATTATATTTCCGCCTTTGAATTGAGCAAATGCCTATTACCTAAACCTTGTGCACCTCTCATTTATGACTCGCTAGATTGTGTTCAGGATTTTAGCACAAACTGTAAAATTTTGAGACTTCAATTCGGTGGCGAACTTGACCTCTCATAAAATGTAGCAGCCAAATATTGACAACTGAGGTCTTATCAGTGACACTTTCGCTAAAAATTGGCTCTTCTTAGCCTGGCGGCGATGATCAAAGTTTAATATCTGTTTTCAGACGCTTTCCACTCTCTGGCCACAACAAGCAAAGCGTACGCTTCGTTTGCGATCCCCTTACCCGCTGTCGGTCTATCAAAGGAGACGACTCTATCCAAACATACTAAGGTGTTGACATTTAACTCAACAAGATGTAGTGAGAATGAAAGCACGTTCAAATGAGTCAGTCTACTGGCCTGGAATGAATGCCTCAATTAGAAATTATAGGAATAGTTGTATTACCTGTTCAAGAAATGGCCCCAATTCGACCACGTGAACCAATCCACATGACACATTCACCAGAGTGGCCTTTCCAACAAATAGTGATGGCCTTGTTTGATGTTGATTCCTTCACATATCTTGCTTTTTGAGACTTCAAATCGATCAGACGCATCTTCCATTACAGGCAAACTTGTCTCTCGAAAGGATTTTATCGAGAACTAATAGCATTTATATTCAGTCACTGATGGAAACAGCATGAATCGCAAAACATAGAATCAACTGGGATAAATTTCAACTCTCTCGTAGAAGAAAACGGCGCTGATGTAAACAACTGGAGTAAAAATGAAATGACACCGATAATGTTGTCAGCATGGATACGCAACCTACCAGCTGTCTTATATTTCTTAAAACATAGCAGGTACAAGGTGGTTAATAAAGAAGTGACTATGGAAGTTTTATACGACTGTTCTGTTCTTAATAGAGATTTGGATATTTCTTATTGGATTTGCGCATTAGAAATGAGCCAAAGCGTATTACCTTAACCTAGGTCATTTGCAGTGGTGTGCAGTAATATCAATCTATTTCCAAGTTGTACGATGATATTTGTTTGGCCTTGAAAAATATTGCTTCATACGCGATTGCATCAGATTATCACACCCAGACACTATTGTCTTGACTGTCGATTAGTTGTCCTACGGCCATTGACAGCGATGGACCTCACTCCGAGGAAGCTTACGAAAATTGTAACGCTGCACGAACACACTGGCAAGAATGGAAGAGAAGTCGTTGGTATTGTTAGTGGCAGCCTCCCAACAGTCAATCGTGTCATCGAGCCGACGAAACAAACTGTATCCATCAGTTGAAAAGTTAAAGGAAAATAAATTTCAGAAAATCTTGTCTCTCGAAAGGATTTTACCGAGAACAAATAGCATTTATATTCAGTCAGTGATGCAAACAGCTTTAATCGCAAACAGAATAACAATTGGGATAACGTTCAAGCCTCTGGTAGAAGACGGTGCTGATGTTAACGTTAGGAGAAACGGTGAAATGACACCGATAATGTTTTCATTGTGGACACTAAACCTGACGGCTGTCTCATATTTCTTAAAACATACCAGGTACAAGGTGGTTGATAAAATAGAGGCTATGGAAGTTTTAAACGACTGTTTTGTCCGTAATGGAGATTTGGATATTTCTTATTGGATTTTCGAGTTAGACATGAGCCAAAGCGTATTACCTAAACTTAGTTTTAATCGCGAAACAAAGAAACAACTGGGATAAATTTCAAGGCTGTGGGAGAAGAAGTCGGAGCTGATGTTAACTTCAGTGTAAAGAACTGGTTTTACTACTACTTCTCCCACTTAATTTCTCTCCTCACCCTCCCCTAATCTAAATGGGCCTGTTTGATTGGCTAACACGATTTTCCTTGACCAATCAGTGGACACCCAATTTTGTCGGACTCAATGCAAAAAGCCTTATATCTTCTTTTTTAAATGATCTAGCAAGGAACAACAGGTAGGAAATTTCCTTATTTGAGGCTAATTTTGAACATTCTAAGAGCCGTCTAATTCATTTGGACGTTAAAGAACATTTCATAGTTGGACTACTAAAGCTGCAAACACACCTAGTTTTGCAAGGACATTTTTTCTCTCTTATTGCCTTAACAATTCATACTTGTTTCTTTATCTCTGTCTTGTGTCTATTCATTTTTTTCAGCAATTTCAATTAAATTCACTTTATCAGGAGAAATGACACCGATAATGTTTTCAGCAGGGATACTTCACCTGAAGTCTGTTTTATGTTTCTTAAAACATACCAGCTACAAGGTGGTTGATAAAATAGAGACTATGGAAGTTTTAAACGACAGTTCTGTCCTTGATGGAGATTTGGATATTTATTATTAGATTTGCGCGTTAGAAATGAGCCAAAGCGTATTACATAAACCTAGTCCGCTCCTCATTAATGTCGCGCTAGATTTCGTTCAGGAATTCAGCACAAACTGTAAAGTTTTGAGACTTCAATACGATCAGATGCTTTTTACATTTCAGACAGACTTGAATCTCGAAAGGATTTCACCGAGATCTTAATAGCATTTATAGTCAATCACTAATGCAAACAGCTTTAATCGCAAAACAGAGAAACAATTGGGATAAATTGTAAGGCTCTGGCAGAGGAAGACGGGGCTGATGTTAGCAACCGGGGTCAGGATGATCTGACACAAATAATGTTATCAGCACGGATACACAACCAGCCGGCTGTCTTATATTTCCTAACACATCCCAGTTACAAGCTTTGAATGCCTGCTCTGTTTTTGATGGGTTTTCGGGTATATCTTACTTGATTGGCGCGTTAAGAATTGGCCAAAAGTGTTACCTGAACGTAGCCCGGCCCTCATTAATGATGCGCTAAATCATACCTTGTACAAGGGTGTTTATAAAATACAGACTATGGATGTTTTAAACTATTTTACTCTTATAAACCTTGGAATACCTACAAATATCCGTGAAGATAATGATCTCTTAATTAATGTTATTATCGTGTTTTATTGAATTCTTTCCACGGAAAATTTCGTTACAAAGAAAGACATCTATTTCGTTGTCTTATCCCGTTGCTTTGACGTCGATATTAAAACTAGGTTTACTCATTAATCCTGTGTTATGTCTAAAGGCTTAGGTTCCTAATATGACAAACGCAGTGTATTTTATAGCAGGCAATACTTAATAGATTAATTGGAAAGGAATTGTCTGTAAGAGAAAATGCTGGTACATCCGACCTGGTTTTCTTCAAATCCAGAAAGCAGTTTGTCGTTCTTGAAAATCTCCCTTGTTCAACACAGAATTTACAGACATCAAATGAGTCCATAATCGAATTTCGAACTGATAGATTTCCTGTTGAATAAGCATGATTTCGAAATCGATACAGATTTGAACAGACGTGCAGAATTCGATCTAATATTTGACGTTATTCTCGTGTTTTATCGAATTCTCTCGCCGGAAAGTCTCGTTACAAAGAAAGCCATCTATTGCGTTTTATTATCTCGTTGCTTTGACGTTGATACTAAAACACGGTTTACTCTTGTAAATCATGTGATACGTCTAAAATCTTCGGTTCCTAGAAAGTCAAACGCGAGGCATTTTATATCTGATAATTCTTACTAGATTAACGGGAAAGTAATCTTCAATTAGAGAAAATGCTGGTACATCCGATCTTGTGTACTTCCAAATCAAAAGAACTGCTTGGTTTTGTTGCAAATCTCCCTTGTTCAACACAAAACTTACAGAGTTCAAATGAGTACATAATCGAATTTCGAACTTACAGATTTCCTGTTGAATACGCATGATTTCAAAATCGATCCACATTTCAACAGCCGTGCAGAATTCGATCTAATAACTGACGTTATTCTCGTGTTTTATCGAATTCTCTCGCCGGAAAGTCTCGTTACAAAGAAAGCCATCTATTGTGTTTTATTATATCGTTGCTTTGACGTTGATACTAAAACACGGTTTACTCTTGTAAATCATGTGATACGTCTAAAATCTTCGGTTCCTAGAAAGTCAAACGCGAGGCATTTTATATCTGATAATTCTTACTAGATTAACGGGAAAGTAATCTTCAATTAGAGAAAATGCTGGTACATCCGATCTTGTGTACTTCCAAATCAAAAGAACTGCTTGGTTTTGTTGCAAATCTCCCTTGTTCAACACAAAACTTACAGAGTTCAAATGAGTACATAATCGAATTTCGAACATACAGATTTCCTGTTGAATAAGCATGAATTCGAAATCGATACAGATTTCAACAGCCACGCAGAATTCGATCTAATAACTGACGTTATTCTCGTGTTTTATCGAATTCTCTCGCCGGAAAGTCTCTTTACAAAGAAAGCCATCTACTGCGTTTTCTTATCTAATTGATCTATGAATTGACGTTATTCTCGTGTTTTATCGAATTCTCTCACCGAAAAGTCTCGTTACAAAGAAAGCCATCTATTGCGTTTTATTATCCCGTTGCTTTGACGTTGATACTAAAACTCGGTTTACTCTTGTAAATCATGTGATACGTCTAAAATCTTCAGTTCCTAGAAAGTCAAACGCGAGGCATTTTATATCTGATAATTCTTACTATATTAACGGGAAAGTAATCTTCAATTAGAGAAAATGCTGGTACATCCGATCTTGTGTACTTCCAAATCAAAAAGAACTGCTTGGTTTTGTTGCAAATCTCCCTTGTTCAACACAAAACTTACAGAGTTCAAATGAGTACATAATCGAATTTCGAACTTACAGATTTCCTGTTGAATAAGCATGATTTCAAAATCGATACACATTTCAACAGCCGCGCAGAATTCGATCTAATAACTGACGTTATTCTCGTGTTTTATCGAATTCTCTCGCCGGAAAGTCTCTTTACAAAGAAGGACATCTATTGCGTTTTCTTATCTAATTGATCTATGAATTGACGTTATTCTCGTGTTTTATCGAATTCTCTCACCGAAAAGTCTCGTTACAAAGAAAGCCATCTATTGCGTTTTATTATCCCGTTGCTTTGACGTTGATACTAAAACTCGGTTTACTCTTGTAAATCATGTGATACGTCTAAAATAATCGGTTCCTAGAAAGTCAAACGCGAGGCATTTTATATCTGATAATTCTTACTAGATTAACGGGAAAGTAATCTTCAATTAGAGAAAATGCTGGTACATCCGATCTTGTGTACTTCCAAATCAAAAGAACTGCTTGGTTTTGTTGCAAATCTCCCTTGTTCAACACAAAACTTACAGAGTTCAAATGAGTACATAATCGAATTTCGAACTTACAGATTTCCTGTTGAATAAAAATGAATTCGAAATCGATACAGATTTCAACAGCCGCGCAGAATTCGATCTAATAACTGACGTTATTCTCGTGTTTTATCGAATTCTCTCGCCGGAAAGTCTCTTTACAAAGAAAGACATCTATTGCGTTTTCTTATCTAATTGATCTATGAATTGACGTTATTCTCGTGTTTTATCGAATTCTCTCACCGAAAAGTCTCGTTACAAAGAAAGCCATGTATTGCGTTTTATTATCCCGTTGCTTTGACGTTGATACTAAAACTCGGTTTACTCTTGTAAATCATGTGATACGTCTAAAATAATCGGTTCCTAGAAAGTCAAACGCGAGGCATTTTATATCTGATAATTCTTACTAGATTAACGGGAAAGTAATCTTCAATTAGAGAAAATGCTGGTACATCCGATCTTGTGTACTTCCAAATCAAAAGAACTGCTTGGTTTTGTTGCAAATCTCCCTTGTTCAACACAAAACTTACAGAGTTCAAATGAGTACATAATCGAATTTCGAACTTACAGATTTCCTGTTGAATAAGCATGATTTCAAAATCGATACACATTTCAACAGCCGTGCAGAATTCGATCTAATAACTGACGTTATTCTCGTGTTTTATCGAATTCTCTCGCCGGAAAGTCTCGTTACAAAGAAAGCCATCTATTGCGTTTTCTTATCTATTTGATCCATGAATTGACGTTATTCTCGTGTTTTATCGAATTCTCTCACCGAAAAGTCTCGTTACAAAGAAAGCCATCTATTGCGTTTTATTATCCCGTTGCTTTGACGTTGATACTAAAACTCGGTTTACTCTTGTAAATCATGTGATACGACTAAAATAATCGGTTCCTAGAAAGTCAAACGCGAGGCATTTTATATCTGATAATTCTTACTAGATTAACGGGAAAGTAATCTTCAATTAGAGAAAATGCTGGTACATCCGATCTTGTGTACTTCCAAATCAAAAGAACTGCTTGGTTTTGTTGCAAATCTCCCTTCTTCAACACAAAACTTACAGAGTTCAAATGAGTACATAATCGAATTTCGAACTTACAGATTTCCTGTTGAATAAAAATGAATTCGAAATCGATACAGATTTCAACAGCCGCGCAGAATTCGATCTAATAACTGACGTTATTCTCGTGTTTTATCGAATTCTCTCGCCAGAAAGTCTTTTCACAAAGAAAGCCATCTATTGCGTTTTCTTATCTATTTGATCTATGAATTGACGTTATTCTCGTGTTTTATCGAATTCTCTCACCGAAAAGTCTCGTTACAAAGAAAGCCATCTATTGCGTTTTATTATCCCGTTGCTTTGACGTTGATACTAAAACTCGGTTTACTCTTGTAAATCATGTGATACGACTAAAATAATCGGTTCCTAGAAAGTCAAACGCGAGGCATTTTATATCTGATAATTCTTACTAGATTAACGGGAAAGTAATCTTCAATTAGAGAAAATGCTGGTACATCCGATCTTGTGTACTTCCAAATCAAATGAACTGCTTGTTTTTGTTGCAAATCTTCCTTGATCAACACAAAATTTACAGAGTTCAAATGAGTATATAATCGAATTTCGAACGTCCAGTTTTCCTTTTGAATACGCAGCAACTCGAAATTTAAACAGACTTAAACAACTAAAGGCAATTCTCGTGTTTTATCGAATTCTCTCGACGGAAAGTCTCGTTTCAAATTACGTGATAAGTCTAAAATCTTCGGTTCCTAGAAATCAAACGCGAGTAATTTTATATCTGACAATTCTTACTAGATTAACGGGAAAGTAATCTTCAATTAGAGAAAATGCTGGTACATCCCATCTTGTGTACTTCCAAACCAAAAGATCTGCTTGTCTTTGTGGAAAATCTCCTTGATCAACACAAAATTTTCAGACGGAAAATCTTGTTACAAATTACTTGAAGGACCTAATCATGTGGATGATGGAACGTGGATTGCACGGTGTAACAGGAGAAGGTGTACTCAGAGCCATTAGGGATAGGGAAACGTGGAAAGCCATGATCGCCTACGTCCTGAAGAGACAGGACACGTAGAAGAAGAATATTGCGCCTAATGCTTATGTATCCAGCATAATATCCCCACAGCCAAGCGGATTAAAGTCAAAAAATTCCTCTTGAGCAATTTAAAGAATACTTTCATTTGGCACTAATATAAGCCAGACAGAAATCTGGGCAGAAGGACATGCTATACAAAGCTTTTAAAACAAATTTCAACAAAAGGATCAAGAAAAAAGAATACAAAAGAAAACCTGTGTAGAGCTACGAAAAAACACACAAACTAAAGTCTTACAGATTTGCAAATTCCTTCTTTGGTTACTGTGTATTCGGAATATGCAGAAAACCTACATTAAATACTTCATAAGAAAATATTTGGCCAAATTCTAAAGCATATTTTCAAAATTGATGTTAATAAACCAGGATTATGTCAACAACATCAAGATCTTTGTCGATACATTTCTTAGGATTTTCTATATCGATGACAGCTACACCCTTTCCAAAAGTGTCCTACACGGAAAATCGCAGAACGAATCCCAGGCTGCTCGCTGGTAGCAGTTAAGAAATTTAGTTGGTAGAAGGTTTCTGCGGGAAGAGTGGGTGTATAGAGAGACGTCAACGTTAACCACTGCATGATCAGTTTCCAATAAGGCAAAGCTACATGACTTGGCAGGAGTGAAATATAGAAGTGAAACAGAGATCGAGAAAAGAAGGGTGTCCCCTCTAGGGATGCATGGGGAAGCACGAGTGGAAATCCACCAACATTTGCATGAGGGACTGATTGAATGCAATGTTTATGATGTGAATTTCAGAGTTCTCCAGGCACTTGGCAAGGTGGATATTAAAATCACCGAAGACAAACATATTTACAAACAAGGAGAAAATAAATGACCTTATCAATATTGTCGTAGATATTGTCTAGTATGGAACAGTCTAGAGAGGAAATGGGAGCTGTACAGAGAGCAGATCTAACGAACTGATTTTAGAAGTAAAAGACGGATATACATCTATGAATCTTCAAAAGATTCGTCAGTTTAACTGAGTGCCTAGCATGGCGATTTATTGCGGATATTGATTCCAAGAGATATAGTATCAGTCTATTGTCAATATTAATACAAAATAACGACAACGTGGCTAGGACTAGTACATATATATCTACAGGGTGCTTCAAAGTTAGTTGGACAATGAATAACATTTATTTTGAGATTAAATTTACAATTATATTTACTACACATTTATTGACAATTAAATTGCATTGTGTGCAATAATACAATACAGTGCAATTTAAACAATAGAATTTTACTGTCTCACATGGGGCGTCTGTTTTAAACACTGTCATCCAATAAAAATAAAGTTTGAGGTTAAGAAAATGTTAGTAAATAGGATCCACTAATTCTTTAGTAATTTCTTTTTTTACATTTCGGATTCATATTTATAGAAAATTAGTTGTTTAAATATACAGTCACGTAATACTTAGTCTTGTTTTAGTAGATACTGAAAATAAGAAATCAAAAATACTTGCAAATTTACGATTTAAGTTAAGTAAAATAAAATAAAAAAATATAAATTGGCAATATAAGAACGTGGCTCGTTTCAATCACATAACTCAAGAAAATGGCTTACCTTTACAAAAAGGTGTATACAAAAGGCTGTATTGTTCCTTGGTATGACGATAGACTACATCCAGCAGCAAGGCTTCTGATCGGAAGGTGCTTGGAACCATTTCTTTATTACTGTTGTTTTCAGTTCAAAACCAGGGCGACGGAACCTGTTATGGTCCCATCTATGGACCAATAATTACCAAAATGTAAAATTGGGCTGAGTAGGAGTCTTTAGCTTTGGGTAGCTAAGAAGGAAATCTCTGAAATAAAAACCTCTGCACCTACTCTGTGTAAAAAAAAGTGTAGACTGAACTCTTTAACCTTGCTAGTAAATCATCCTAGAAATGGTGTCTCGATAAAAAACACTTACTTTCTGGGCCCCTAAACTTATTGGTGTTAGTAATGGGATACAGCTGCAAAAGTCGTTACAATAAAATATTTCAGTTACAGAGCCATCAAGAAATTCTAAACATTGCTAAAATTGGAATCGGACGTTAAACAATGATGATGATGATGATGATGATGATGATTCCATGACATAATGTTCAGTGACATTTGTTGATACAGATGGATCGGCTCCATTTCCTTTCTAACCCCATATGCATTGTTTTCCAGTTAGTGAAACAACTGCCGGGTAAAAGTTTATGTCACTCTCTCTTATGTGAAATTCTACAAGGAATCGGTGTTAAATATATTCAGTATGAATTCTTATCAGTAGAATATTTCCTTGTAAAGATCTGCTCTGAATTGATATAAAATCTTTCTGTTCATGTGATATAAAAGTAAATGTTCAACGAAATAATTAAACCGCTGTCTTTTGACATCTTTGCAGGTCTGTTCAATTTGGAATCCGATTTTTTGTCCAAACTAAGTTTTCGTATTTAAAATAAAAAAGTTTGTTCACTTTGTGATCTGAAACCTTAAATTAAAATGTCTTTTTTTGTTGTTGTTGTTGTTGTTGTTGTTGTTGTTGTTGTTGTTGTTTTGCTTTTCACCATGTCTTGTCGTGTAATTCCAAGTCTGTTTCAAATTATGGTCCAAAATATTTGTAGTGATGGCACATGAATGCCTGTTGTAAATAGACGCTCAAAAGGACAAAAGAGAGGCTGTAAGTTTTCTGGCGATGATTAAAGTTGAAAATAATGCTGAACAGTTCTTGATTAATTATAGAATTTGCACGATCCTTGGAGTATTGTTGTGAAAATATTCAACTTTTTTTGTTCAGATGCAACGAAAAAAGGGCATTAATAAGAATCAATCAGTCATAAGCCAGGTTGAATGTGTTTCTTTTGACTCGTACAGGTGAGAAATTCCTGAAGTTACCGTTCCTTTCTGCAGTAGACTGGTTGCCAACCATGGATATAAGACACAACCTGTCCTGCTTTTCAGTCTATATCTAGTGTGGGGAGAAGAGCATATCTTGAGAATGGTATGAATCCATCTGAGGTTTGTATTATAATTTGTTCTAATGGCCAAATTCCTTTAAAGCATTTTCATAACCTTTTTCCTTTTTATTAATGTTTTTTATTGATAGTCTGTGTTCTATTCACCTAGGGATGTGTTTGATTATGTTGGTTAAATGGTTTGATCTTGTGTTTATGTATTTAAAGTTGTGATGATTTTCATATATGTAGAAACACTGTCTGTTTGTAGATTCTACACTAAAAACACTTATTTGTTTCAAATACTATTTCAAAATCTAAATTTTTTAAAAGTATTTTTTTTATTCTGTAATTTTCTCTTCTGTTGTGCGATGATATCATTAATCCATCGTCTCTGTATAATCCGCATTGGTCTGTTGATTATTTCATTTATTTTATTCCCATCAATTCTGAAATTTCGGCTTCCTTAAACGAGTCTTGTGGTACATCCAATGTACCTTTTCTTGATTTTTTTTAATCCACTCTCTACCATTTTAGAATAGTATGGATATTCGGCAGTGTATTATTTTATTAATATGATCGGAAGCTATATGTACCGTTTAGCGAAACATAACGTTTCCATTAATTCTTTTCAGATATTGATGGATAAAAGTTTCTTTTTATGTCACATACATTTATTTTCAATCGATGCAAATTTTTCGATGATGCCAGTTCATGCTGTCATTAATTATTCAAAAGATCCGCCAATTCCATCGATCAGGCACCATTTTGTAATTCCTAAAAAAAAAAAAAAAAAAAACATTAAATTCAATGTTAGAAAATCATTTTGTGGCAACATCGAATAAATAATTTATATTAAATAATACACAATCAATGATTTAAAAATAAACTTACTTCATATGTTCCTTTGAAAATATTACTGTTGGCACCTTCATAGAAAAGCGATACCTTATGTTTAAAATCATTTTTTTTTAAATTAACATTCTTTTAAAATTATTTGTTTTAACTTTAAGCCAACAAATTCAGTTCTTCAATATGACAGTGAATGTTGGACAATATCAACAAAGATGAAGGGAAAACTTGAAGCAGCTAAAATGTGATTCTACAGAAGGATGCTGCGGATATCGTGGACCTAGCATGTGAGCAATGACGAGGTGTTGGAAAGAATGGAAACGAAAAGGAAAGTAATATTGAGCATCAGGAAGAGACAAATGAAGTTTCTGGGACATGCAGTGAGGAAGGAGGGCTTGGAGAATCTAATACTAACAGGCCAGATAGAGGGGAAAAGAGACAGAGGAAAGCATCGGATAAGATATTTGAAGGGCCTGAGCAGGTGGATGACATATCGGGGGCTGAGAGACGTTACAGGAGAAAGCGTGCTAGGAGCTACCGGGGACAGGAAGACGTGGAAGGCCATAATCGCCTACATCCTGAAAGGACGAGGCACATAGAAGAAAAAAGAAGAAGAAATTTGTAAATAAATTTCTTATCGTCAGTGTTTCGATGGCGTGTTCACAGATTTATTGACTGCTGGCATTTTTAAAGAAATGTCATTTTAACTGTAATAATTACTTAAATGGTTGTGCGTTGTGGTGCATTGGATATCGGCTCGGAACGAGAAATCGGGGAACCGAGTTCGAATTCCAGCTAAATTCATTGCTTTCACTTACGCGCAAATACCCTTGGGAAAGGTATTAATCCGTCTCTTCCTTCCAGTTATGGGTTAAATAACAGGATAGATTGTGTTCTATAGCCTTGGATGGCAACCAATCTACCACAGAAAGCAATGGCAACTTACTGCCGGATAATCTTCTGCCCAGTCAGTCATGTCTCTTTCGAGACATGATCGCCCAAGCGTGTATCACGTATGGCACTTGACTGAATTACTTTTTGCCTTTTTTAAAATATTTTTACCTACACAGTAATCATAAAAAAATTAGGAAAATAAGACAACTATAGTAATCATAAATCTAATACTTTATCGAATTTGACGTACTTTCGCTTTATAGTTTAACTTACGAAGAAGTGAAGAAAATTATCAATAAATATTATAAAAGTGAATTTTAAAATACTGAGCTCGTTTAATTGTAGTAAACTTTTCTATTTATATTTAGGAAATATAATTTTTAACAATAACCGAAACAAATTAATGCAAATGTTTATAAATTTATGAAAAAAAAAATCTAAAAAAACTTTTCTAAAAATTAAATTTTCTACAATTTTCTATAACGAAAATTATTATCTTATGCATAAAAGAAACCTTTTCTAATTAAATAATTTTGCGATTCAGAACAAGTTTTCTTGAACCGGGATTAATTTTTTTTTAACAAAAAGTAATGATAAACTCCAAAATAATTAAACAAATTAACAATTAAACAAACAACCCATAAATACAAAAATATATATGTTATGAAAGGAACCTACACTAAAAAAGCAACATAGTATGAATAAAAAAAGGTCCCAAACTTGATAAAAACGAACTTTTTTCCAGCAAAATGTTTATATTATTAGTAAGAGAAAAGATCAAAGAAATTTTAAATTATTTTTTAAAAATGTTAATCTTTTCTAACATGTTCTAAATTTAGCAAAATATCTTATCACTCACATTTTTTAGTTAAAAAAAACACATTAATTAGGAAATTCTCTCAAAAATCAAATAATTGTTGTATTTTAATCAAACTTTTTGTACTCATTCACAAATGAATGAAATTTATTTTTGCATTATATTTTTACATCTTAGTAAAAAAAATTTTCTTTACATCTGTTAAACCCCTCCACATAAATCCATCAAATTTTAATAAATTTTACTTTGTTGCGGTAAATGGTTTTATTAGTTAAACACAGGCCACATTGGGGAATCTAAATCACCCATTTTTCTTTTTAAATTTGGCCTCTGTATCCGAAAATCTGTTCTGAATAGTAAAATAAAATATGCAATGAAACTGATATCATTTAATTTGATAAAATTTTAACTGTTTGAGTAAATAATAAAAATTCCGGATATTATTTTGTGAAGAAAAAAAGTTTCGATTACTAATGAAATTATAAAGGATTATTTTTATTTTTTTTAAATATAATGATTTATAAAGTTTCAAAAATATTTTTAAAATACTTCAAAGATTTATTTCGATTAGATTTTTAAGTTAATAATTAAAGATTTTATTGCCTATCAAAAATTGAAAATGATTAATACAAATCGTTTGGCCATTTTTATATAATTTAATTTTTTTGTGTGTATGTGAAGTTTTTTGTTTGTTTGTTTTTTTTGTATGATAATTGTTATGTGCAAATTCAAAGATTACAGTTTCCTCCCTTACCCGAAATAACTTAGTATTATGTTTTCACTCGTGTACGCCATACACTTTTATCAACAACCTGTCAACACGTTTGATATATGGCAAACTAAACCTAAAAGTTCAAATCTGTGATTAAGAAATATTTTTATTCTAATTTTCACGCTATTACTTGCGTAAATTAGATTAATTCAACATTAAATTTTCTATTGAAAAATAATGTGTCACAGATGCATATTTTGTTTATGCAAGATTTTTAGAACCTAGAATTAACTTTTGTTGACAAATGTGTCGATCGCTCAAAAGTTGCGGCACAATTCAAAAACTGAAAAAAAAAAATCTTAAAACTTTTATCTTCCAATCAATATAATATCTGTTTGAAATACACCCCAATATTTGGTTTATTGGAAATGGTAAATTTAATCATTTAGCTTTCAATTAAAACGATAATAAAAGTTTAAAGAAAAATTGTCATTTTAAAAAGTTCGTTTTCAAAGTTCGATATCGAAAATTACTAATAGGTACCTCACAGAAAATAAAAAAAGTACATAGTATGAATAAAAAAAGGTCCCCAAATTAATAAAAACGAACTTTTTCCATCAAAATGTTCATTATTAAAAAGGAAACATCAAAGTAATTTTTAATTATTTTAAAAATGTTTTTAATCCCTAACATGTTCGAAATTTTGTCTGAAAATCTTGACTTAGCGGGTAACCAAAACTTTACGACTGTTTACAATTGAAAACCTAATGATGACATTACCTACTTTTTTCCAGGTGACAAACACATTAATATATAATTTTTGCAAAAATCAAATAAATGTCGTATTTTAATTGAACTTTCAGTACTCATTCACAAATGAATTAAATTATTTCTGAAATTATTATTTTTCAAAAATCTTGGTAAAAATATATTTTTTTATCTCTGTTACCCACTCAACGTAAATCCATGAAATTTTAATAAATATTAAAGTGCTGCGGTCTATAATTTTATTAATTAACGCAGGACTCATCGGGGAATATAAATCACACATTTTTAACTTTGCCTCTGTATCCGAACATCTGCTCCGAAGTGTTAATTAAAAAATACAATTCAACTCTGATATTATTTAATTTGATAAACATTTTTAATTGCTGGAGTAACTAATAAAGATTAATAAAAAATATAGTAAAAAAAAAAAGATTTTTTTGTTTACTAATGAAATTATAAAGAATGGTATTCATTTTTTTTCTTGTTATTATAATAATTTATAAAGTTTCAAAAATATATTTAAAATCTTCAAAGAACAGATGCCTTAGATTTTTTTAAAGAATTGATGTTTATATTGTTTATAGAAAATAAAAAATCGTTCTGCCTCCATATTTTTAAAATAATTTGATTTTTTTTTTCCATTTGAATTTTTTGTATGGTAACTTCTATGTGCAAATTAAAAGGTCAGAGATTCTTCTCTTACACGAAAAATCATTTGTACAATTTTGTTACTTATGAATACCATACACCTTATCTCTAATCAAGAATCTGTCCAAATTCTTGATTTACAGCGCAGACAGGACAAAAATTTTAAATTTGTGTTTAAGAAATAGTTTAATTCTAAATTTCACTTAATAAATAAATGATACTTGCGTAAATCAGATTAATTCAACATAAAATTTGCTAAATTTCTAAAAATAATATTTCACGGATGCATACTTTATTTTTGCAAGATTTTTAAAACTGAAAATTAACTTTTGTTGACAAATGTGTCGATCACTCAAAAGTGGCAGCAAAATTCAAAAACATTCTCCAACTTTTATATTCCAATCAATATAATTTGTTTGAAATACACCCGAGTATTTTGCTTACTAGAAATAGTAAATTTAATCATCTAGCTTTCAATTAAAACCAAAATATAAGTTTAAAGAAAACTTTTTCATTTTTAAAAATTCATTTTAAAAGTTAGATATCGAAAATGCGGTGGTGAATTTGATTTTTTTAATCAATCTGTTTTCATCATTTGATAAAAATGGTTCAAAATTAATAAAAAATAAATCGTTGAAATTTTAAAAAAAGCTAATTGAATTTTTAAAAAAAGCGGTTGAAATAATATTTATAAAATATTACTCTGAGAATGTAGATTTAAATTCATTCAAAAGGTCAAGAGGTCAAAGTACTGCGATCAGTTTTTTTTATTCTTCTTTTTACTGTCTATCAATCTAAAATAAATTATCGCCTTAATATTACAAGTATTTTCTTTTTCTCATTTTCTTTCACATTCGTTAAACTCTTTGTGTATATGTGGCTTTTTAATGCCTTGAAATGACTAAAAAAAGTAATTTTGGAAAAATATGATTTTAATGACTTGTTGCATTTCTTTTTCTTTAAAAAAATTAAAAATGTGGCAATGCGACCAAAAAAAAAAATTTTTTTTTGAAAATTTCAAATTTTTTTTTTTTTTATTACTGTGCATTGTGTTGTATCGGATAACGGCTCGGATTGAGAAACTCAACAAAAGAATTCTAATTGAATTTGTTGCATTCACTTAAGCTCAAATATCATTTAAAAAGGTTTGAATCCATCTATTCTTCCTGCAGCTATAGGTTAAATAGCAGGACAGATTGGGTCTTATAGCCTTACTTAGCAACTAGTCTACCGCAGAAGAAAAAATGGCAACCTAAGGGAAAATTTATCTAGTCAGGTCATGGATCAAAATCAACCAGATCGCACGAGTGTGTATCACAGATGTCACTTAACCGAGTGACTACTAATTTGCTAATTTTCGTACATTTTATTTTTGCAAGATTTTTAAAATCGAGAATTCACTTTTGTTTACGAATGTGGTAGCCGCACAAAAATGGCTGCATAATTCAGAAATTGAAAAAAAAAATCTCAAACTTTTATATTCCAATCAATATAATTTGTTTTAAATAAACCAGAGAGTATTTTGCTTACTGGAAATAGTAAATTTAATCATTTAGCTTTTAATTAAAACTAAAATATAAGGTTAAAGAAAACCTTTTCAATTTTAAAACTTCAGTTTAAATGTTAAATATCGAAAATGCGATGGGAGACCTAATTTAAAAATAATTGCATTATTTTATTAAAAAATCGGTTGAAATAATATTTATAAAATATTAACTCTGAGAATGTAGATTTAAATTTAAATTCATTCAAAAAGTAAAAAATACCGCGATCAGTTTTTTTTATTATTCTTTTTATGCTCAAAATGTCTCAGGTTTTTAAGGTCTTGATATATTTTATCTATCAATATAAAATAAAATTATCTCCATAATATAAAAAGTATTTTCTTCGTCTCATGTTCTTCCACATTCGTTAAACTCCTTGTATTTTAGTGGCTTTTCACTACCTTGAAATGCTTAAGAAAGTATTTTTGAAAAATATGAACTTATTGACTTGTTAAAAAATCAGTTCAAAAGTTAGACATCGGAAATGCGATGGGGGACCTAATTTAGTAAAGTCGATTTTTTAATAAATCTATTCTCATAATTTGATAAAAACGGCTGAAAATTAATAAAAAGAAAACGTAGAGTGTTTTTAAAAAGCGGTTGAAATAATATTTATAAAATATAGCGGTTGAAATAATATTTATGATAATGTAGTTTTAAATTCGTTCAGAAGGTCAAGAGGTCAAAGTACTGCAATCTGTTTTTTTATTGTTTTCGTGCCTAAAAGTACTTTTCTGGTTTTAAGTTACATTATGTACCCGTCGGTTAAATAGCCGGATAGATTGGTTCCTATTGCATTACTTAGCAATTAGTCTACCGCAGAAAAAAAAAAAAATATGGCAACCTAGAGAAAAATCTATCTTATCAGTCATGGGTCAAAATTGACCTGATCGCCCGCGTGTGTATCACAGATGTCACTTAACTGAGTGACTAATAAGCACTCCTGATCTCAGATATTATTACATTTCATCCTATTTATATCAGAGGAATAAATTTATTGTAAATTTATTTCACTGAGGAAGCAAAAAAAAAAAAAAATGCGCATACCAAAGGAATTTCTTAAAATGTTAAGAAATGAATTAAATAAAATAAAATAAAATAAATATATAATTTATCTTGATTGTTTGTTTGAGAGAAATATATGTTAAAAAAAATTCCTGTTTACGAATTTGAAATTTATTTTTTAACATTTTGAAGATTTGCGGCAAGGAAATATTTTGTTGCAGCTTCCACGTGAAGATCAATTTATAATAAATTTGCATAAAAAATCCACCTTCAATTAAATTAATTTATTAACTTTAATAATTTTTAGTAGCGATTTTGAATGCTTAGTTTGAAATAAAAATTAATAACTTTTTTTATCATTATTTGATAATATCTCTTTTACAAGACCACCTAAAATTTATATATTTTATGGTTCATGACAATGATGATGACTCTATTTCATCATTATTATCATCATCGTCATGAACTATAAAAAATTTATAATATATATATATATATATATATATATATATATATATATATATATATATTATTAATATCATATATATATATTTTATTAATATCATATATATATATATATATATATATATGATATTAATAAAAAAAAATTAATTTTCCTTCTAAGTATAAATTGTCGCCAGTGACAGTCTGAACCACGGATGAAACCGTGTTTAGAAAAATAAAAGGACTAGTAAGTTCGACACAGACAGAAGACGTATTAGATTCGCTCGGCAAAAATCCAACAATTGATAGTTTCAAACACATCGCTCAGATACGGAACTGTTCCGAACGAAAGCGAATAAAACAATTTGAAAAAAAAAAACACAAAAAATAAGAAGAACATCTATAATCTACAAAATATAAAATAATTGTAGCAATATCACGAAAATGCACATTTAATAATTTCAAAACGTGTCGCAAAGTCTATTTGTTGTATTGTTTTTACGTTCTATTTCATTTACAGTATAAAAATGTATTCTTTATTTTATATATATATATATATATATATATATATATAAATGTATTCTTTATCAACGATAGTTGATGGGGTTAATGTGGGTTCAGACTGTTCAAAACCATTACAGTTGACTTTTTGGTTGAAAGACTAGTGAATATTTAACATTATTCATTTTTGTGATGTTCTCAATACCATTACAGCCATCATAATTCCTCAAAAGAATGTTCATCAAAACAATTAAAAAAAAAAAATTTAAGAAGGAAGCTACACAAATGTTATCGATTGTACGAATAATTAACCGAACACGATTAAGAACAAGTTTTGTTTTGATAGTAAAATTAATTGTAAAAACTTTAAAAGGTTATTTTTCTAGGTATTTTATCATTTTGATATTAATAAGTGAATTTTTCCTGAAAATTCAAAAATGTATGCAACAGTGAAATGAGAATTAAATTTTACTTACGGTCATTTCATGTCTAACGATGTCAGGGACTTTTGCATTCGTCTCCGATGAAATATGGATTTCCAGTTGAACAATTGGCGTATCGCAATCTTCTTGCTATCACTCGTGTATGTGTTTTACAATGTTTGCCAGCAAATTCCCATCCGAGTATTTACACAAGTTCTCCCCACTGACGCGGGATATGGCAAAATGCCGTTTTTTATGTGGGATTTGGCGTACGCTCGGGCTGAGTTCAAGTGGAAATCTGTCGAAATTTCCATCTGTCGTGTTTGAAAAGAACGACGCTGTGTGATGACAAGTTCAGGTCAATAGGTCAAATATAACCTATCCTACGCCAACGCATTAGCTGGGTACAAGGAGTGTATTAGCATGTCTTAGCACCTCGAGTTTAACTTGACTCTGTCTTATAACCCCCGACACACCTGTGATAGCTTCACGTGAGGAATCATGGGATATTTGACGTCAACGCGGATCTTCGCCTATCATATATCAAGTTCCATTAAGTATGGCGGTTTTTCTATTTAACGGTTTTGTAATAATATTCAGATGTTTAACTTAATAATTATAATAGTTAACATTTAAAAAGCACGCGAAAAAAAAGAATCATACAATTAAAGACAACATTATGTAAACGGCAGAAAAATCTAAATATATGATATAAATATAATTTTAAAAATCAGTGAAAATAGCAAAAACGATCACGTGGTATAAAATGAGAATTCTGAATCCTTGAATATATAAATATGAAAATGAGGGTGAATAGAAAACTCCGAAATTGCTAAACTAAGTGATTTTTTTTTTCAAATTAACCACCATAGCTACAAAAGCGAAAGATTTGTCATCAATTGAATTTCATCCATAAATCAATGCATTTGTACATATTTCTCCTGTAAATGCAAGATTTACTAAAAATGTATGATTTTCTTTCCATATAAGGTGCTTACTTTACGAACAGTTCAAATAATGAGGCAGTTTACTATAAAAAAATATGGAACCACAAAATTCAATTTTAGTACAACAATTTCACAATATAAAGAAAAAATAATGGATGAGCTTAAATTGTAATAATCATTGCGATTTATGAACAGTAACTATAGTGTTAACAGTTTTTTTTTCTAATTTTACCCCATTGAAACTGAATTTTAAAAGATTTAAAACTTTATAAAATATTCTAAATAATTTTTTTTTTAAATTAAAACAAATCTTGTAAAAATTCTTTATTCATTGATATTATTTCTTAAGGGAACAGTCTCATGAATATTCAAAAACGTAATTAAAAGATTTTATAATTGAATAATGTTTATTTTTATTGTATTTTTAATTTTACGATTCAAAGCAAAAAAAAAAAATTAAATTCGTCAAAAGCTTTTAACTGATATATGTAGCCCCATGCGCATCAGTGTCGTCACCGCCTTGCTTGGGGTGATATGAGTTAAAAAAAATATTCATTAAACATTATCTCGTTCAATTTTTCGAGTTTTCATGAAATTAAAAAAAACATATCTCAAAAATATATATTTTCATCAAGCTTTTCTAAAAATACAAATTTCTAAAACACTTTACTTAATTTGTGAATAAGTTCTGAATTTTTCATGAAAATCTGACACTTATTTGATTTATTCCATAATTTTTTAAATCAATGTGTCTTTTACCACAAAAAATAACAGGACAGATTGGGTTCTATAGCCTTGGCTGGCAACCAATCTACCGCAGAAAGTAATGGCAACCTACTGCGGGATAATCTTCTGCCCAGTCAGTCATGTCTTTCTAGACATGATCGCCCAAGCGTGTATCAAGCGTGTATCGCCCAAGCGTGTATGGTATTTATGGCACTTAACTGACTAACTGACTGAAGTTTACGAATCAAAAAGGGAGTGGAGGAATGTTCAAAGTTTAGGCAAGAAACATCCGGTTTGCTTGACCGAAAGATCGTTGAAAGGAAACTCATCAAAACTGAGTGAATTTTATTCCCATTCAGTTGCCATAATAGAAAAAGTAAATTAGCAGTTGACCTCTTGAGAGGTCATCATTCTGTATCTATAAGTCATCAATTGAACTTTGCTTTTAGCTGGTATGTTTAACACACACACACACACACACAAGTATATTTTAAAATTCTAGCTCAAATCAAATAATTGTCGAATATAAATTTACATAAATATTTATTAATTTTTATGAATATGTACATATATATTAATTTATTATATATGTGTTTGTTTATTAAATTGTTTTGAACATTATTCTTAATAGATACTCGTATTTGAGGGGATAGTTTGTTTTTTTATATAATTAAACAGTACATGAATATCTACCGCCAAGATATTTTTCAAACAAGATTTCAAGAACCTAGTCCGGTGACTGTCAGTCAGTCAGTTAAGTGCCATGCGCGATACACGCTTGGGCGATCATGTCTCGAAAGAGACATGACTGACTGGGCAGAAGATTATCCCGCAGTAGGTTGCCATTGCCATGGAGGGAAGAGAAGGATTAATACTTTTCCCAAGGGTATTTGGGCGTAAGTGAATGCAAGGAATTCAACTGGAATTCGAACTCGTTCCGAGCCGATATCCCCTGCGCCACAACGGACATCCGCACCGGTGACTGTACCGTTTATAAAAAAAGACTCTCTACTCATATCGGAGTATTCGTTAAAAGATTAATCTTCAAATAAATTTCATATACAAATATTAATAAATGAAATTAGAATCCTATGCAGATTGGTCAAATCTAACTGACCGAAACATTTTAGTGTTTATGCCAGAGTGAAGGAATAATAGAAAACAGGGGGGAAAAAAAGGACAAAGGTCGTCTAAGTTTATGAATCAAAAAGTCAGTGAAGGAATGTTAAAAGCTTCGGCAAGAAATATTAGAAATAGTAGAAAAAATGAATTCGTAGTTGACCTCTTGAGAGGTCATCATTCAGTATTTACAAGTCATCAACTGAACTTTTGACCGCTATGTTTACCACACACACACACACACACACACACACACACACACACACACACACACATGTATATATATAAAATATTTCTAGCGCGACACAAATAATTGTCGGATATAAATTTACATATATATTTACTAATTTATACATAAAAATATTTATATGTATATATATATATATATATATATATATATATATATACATATAAAAAATATATATGTATGCATATATATATATACATATATATATATATATATATATATATATATATATATATTTTTTTTTTTTTTTTAATCATCTCACCTCAAGCAAGGCATTCCACTGTCACTATTGCGCATGAGGCTACACAGGGGAAGGTAAAGAGAAGGAGTGGTTAGACATAGGGAATGTCAGGAGGAAGGTGACAGATGAGTAAGGATAGCGAGGATGAGGGTTGGGCAGATGGGAAGAGTGTTTAATAGAATGGAAGCAGGTTAGTGTGTTAGGAGGTGTCTATTGACCTTACATTTAAACTCCTGGAGATTGTAGCCGTCGGGGAAGCTAATATATATATATATATATATATATATATATATATATATATATATATATCAGATAGAAACGAGAAATAGGGGAGCCGAGTTCGAATTACAGTTGAAATACTTGCATTCACTTACGCGCAAATGCCATTGGGAAAAGTATTAATCTGTCTCTTCCCTCCACTTATAGGTTAAATAACAGGACAGATTGGATTCTACAGCCTTGGCCGACGGACAGTCTACAACAGAAAGTAATGACAACTTACTGTGGGATAATCTTCTGCCCAGTCAGTCATGTCACTTTCGATACATGATCAACCAAGCGTGTATCACGTATGGCACTTAAACGACTGATATATTCTATTTTAAACGAGTTATTTCGCTACCCAGGTTTCTACCATGAGTGGTGTCTTCAGGCGATTTTTAATAAAAATTTTATTTATCAAAAATCGAATGAAGACACCTCTCATGGTAGAGACATGGGTAGCAGAATAACTCGTTTAAAAATAGAGAATATTCAAAAGTTCTACAATATAATTGTATTGAACACTTTTTAATACATATGTGTACTGGTCTAACCCTATTATGACCAAAAAATAACTATTGAACAATCTATATATATATATATATATAGAAATGTTTTATATATATACATGTGTTTGTGTGTGCTAAACATAGCGGTCAAAAGTTCAGTTGATGACTTGTAAATACTGAATGATGACCTCTCAAGAGGTCAACTGCGAATTTATTATATATATATATATATATATATATATATATATATGTGTGTGTGTGTGTGTGTGTGTGTGTGTGTGTGTGTGTGTGTGTGTGTGTGTGTGTGTGTGTGTTTTATTTGTTTCAAACATTATTCTTAATGGATACTCGAATGTGAGAGGATTGTTTGTTTTTTCTATAATTAAAAAGCACATGAATGTCCACCGGCCTAGATGTTGGAAAAATATTGTTTGGAAAATAGCTATCTTCCGACAGGATATTTTTCAAACAAGATTTCTTGAACACCTAGGCCGGTGAATGTATTGCTGATAAAAATAAAAAGTCTGTCTATTCAAATTCGCGTATTCATTAAAAGAATAATTTTCAAATAAATAAAACGGTTAATACCAACTTCATAAATTTCCATATAATTTCATATACAAATAATTATTAATATTATATTTTTCTAATGAATAAATTGTTTACTCTTTTTATTAGTGTGGCATTTTTAAAATCGAAATTGTGGTTGAATTTTTTTCTGTGAATCACTAATGCATTTGTTAGATTATTATTAGTGATGTCTCTTTTGTGTTCATATATACATTTTTTTTTAGATTTCTACTTGTTTCTACGATGTACAGGGAGGAAAAATCCCGGCATTTTATTCTGTATACACCTGCTTTTTTGATTTCGGTTACGTTTAGATCTGATAAAGTCCATAATAGTTTTCGGGGTAGTTGTTACTATGTGTGCGTTTTTTATTTGAGATAGATTGTTTTGGATATTAGATGCAATGGAGTTGGTTGGTAGTATGATGTATTTGTTATTGTTTAGATTATTATTGTTAACAGTGTTTCTTTCTGCATTGTGAATAAAGGGATATGGGTAATTCAAGTTTCTGAATGTGTTTTCTATGTTTTCTCTTATATATATATATATATATATATATATATATATATATATATATATATATATATTGTGTGTATTTTGGCAGCATTTTTTCATTAATGCAGGTTTCATTGAATAGTATAGACAAGTTTTGTCTATTAATTTTGTGTAGGATCCGTTCATACCGTCTGATATACTTGATGGTGATGTCGTTGAAAGACAAAAAATCACAGTATTTGTTGAATTTTTTATCGGGTCTAAGCTTTCGGCTTACATAAGCCATTATCAAAGAGTAAATATTAACACACAGTAAACATAGAACATTTAAGCTATTAACAATAAAGATAATTGAATTGAAAATATAAGTCCATCCCTACCGTGGCGGATGGCCGAAAACAGTGACAAAATAGTGGTGTTATGGTCCCTGGTCTGATTACAGACATTTGAGTACGTTGTTGGAAATATCGAAATTGGTTGTATTCAAACCAGGTTTAAATTGTTTAATGTAATCTAAATAATCTAAGAAAGAGAGAGAAAGAGAGAAAGAGAGAGAGAGAGAGAGAGAGTTCATACAAATATAAAATTTCTTACTTAAATCATTGATATATATATATATATATATATATATATATTGATCATTGATATATATATATATATATCAATGATTTAAGTAAGAAATTTTATATTTGTATGAACTCTCTCTCTCTCTCTCTTTCTCTCTCTTTCTCTCTCTCACTCTATATATAGAGAGATAGAAAGAAAGAGAATTAATACAAATATTGTTGTGACCTCGTCACCAAGTTGTTATGGTCCTGTTGAGGCCAGAAATAATTTCACAAAGACGGAATAGTGTTAAATAAATATATTACAAACACAGTAGTACAAACCTATACCAATGAGCGATTATTAGAGTGACTGTTTAGTCCGGCTGTCAGAGTTATCTGCTAGAATATATTTCACTCTCACTCTCTCTGCCTATCTTACTCTTACCCTTACAATGGAAAACGTAATAGTTACATCACACACTTTTTTCCGGTGACAAACACATTAAATTGGAAATTCTCGTAAAAATAAAATAATTATCGGATTTTAATGAAACTTTCAGTACTCATTGACAAGTAAAAGAAATTACTTTTTGAAATCATAATTTTTTAAAAATCTTAGTAAAAGTTTTTTTCCTCTTTTACCCCCCCCCCCCCCCACACACCTTCACGTAAATCCATGAAATTTTAATAAATTTAAAACTGTTGCAGTTAATAATGTATTTGTTAACGCAGGACACATTGGGGAATCTAAATAATCTATTTTTTTTTTTTTTTTGCCTCTGGATTCAAAAATCTGCTCCGAAGTGTAAATTAAAAAATTCAGTAGAACCCTGATAATATTTAATTTGATAAGCTTTTAATTGCTTGAATAAATAATAAAAATTAAAAACAATAAAAAAATTTTGTGAAGAAATAATTGTTTTCGATTTCTAATGAAATTTTAAAGGAATTATTTTCAATTTATTTGTTATTATAATAAACATAAAGTTTCAAAAATATTTTTAAATCTTCAGAGAACTCTTGCAGTTAGATTTTTGGTTCAGATTTGAAGATTATATTGCCTATCTAAAATTGAAAAGTTTAATAAAATCGTTCTGCCTCCATATTATTTAAATAATTAAACATTTTTTTGTATTTGAAGTTTGTTTTTATGGTAATTTCTATGTGCAAATTAAAAGGTCAGTGTTTCGTCCTTTAGCTGAAAAAATTTGTACAATTTTGTCACTCATAAACGCCATACACTATATCTCTAAACAAGAACCTGTCAACAAGTTCATGATTTACCGCGCGTACAGGTCAAAAAGATCAAATCCGGGATTAAGAAATAGTTCTTTTTTAAATTTCACGATATAAATAAGTAATACTTGTGTAAATCAGATTGGTTTAACAGAAAATTTGCTAATTTTTCAAAAATAATGTGTCACAGATGTATATTTTATTTTTGCAAGATTTTCAAAACCGAGAATTAATTTTTATTTACAAATGTGTCGATCACTCACAAATGGCAGCAAAATTCAAAAATTTTAAAAATCTCAAACTTTTATATTCCATTCAATATAATTTATGGTTGAATTAAACCAGATATATTAATATATTAATAGATATTAATTTTATGTTATTATAGATATATTAATATATCTATTAATATATTGATGTATTAAACCAGATATTATTTTGCCTACTGGAAATAGTAACTTTAATTATTTAGTTTTCAATTAAAACTAAAATAAAAGTTCAAGAAATATTTTTCATTTTAAAAAACAATGCAGTTTTTTGTTTTGTTTTTCGTGATTTAGTGTCGGAACCTATTGTTGACCGTTGTAAATACGTTTTAAATGTTTTTTTAAAACTCATGCTGAACAAATTTCTTCAAAGTAAGGCTCTCTATTTATGTTCCCATGTATTTATTACATGGTAAAATTCTAATATGTACATTATGGTGTGTGGAATATACGTTCCTGCCGTAAATATGTCATAAATATGGACCTTTAAAGAGTCACCACCCGCCGTATGTGGCTAGTTTTGATGGCAGTAGTAGTCGAATAAGACAAGTTCCACTATAGTATCATCTAAAAGAGCGAAATTAATACAGAATCTTAAAACACTTAAAACTTAATAAATTGTTGTAAGTAAATTAAAATATGAAAGCAGTTCTTGTAAAAATCCAATATTCAATGAAAAAAGTTCTTTTAGGCATTAGTGTCCTTAATATATATTATTTAAAAAAGCAATAAGAATCTTTTTTTAATTAAACTATACCTTAGTTTTATTGCTTTTTTGTTTACGATTACGAGCATAATTTGAGTAAACTGTGTTTCTGTTTGACAAAAAAAATTGATGATATAAATTCTCCAAACAGACTTGCTTTAACTAATAATTATAAAAAGGGTGGTATGTCTATTTCTCGAAATTTCCTAAAAATAATTAAATGGGGATTAACAGATATAAAAATATATTTTTACCATAATTGTTTAATAATAAAAATAATAAAAAAATAATGATAATAATAATTTTATTATTATTATTATTATGTCATTTTTCATCATATTTCGATTTCTGCTTTGGTCTCACTACCAACCAAGTCTGCGGGGAGACCTAAGGCAGGTAGTGGCGTGTTGTTATGGTTCCATTTCATGTTTTTCTATCTTCCCTATCATCTCCAGTATTACATAGATAAAGTTTTCCTTAGTGTGTGGGCTGTACTTAATAAGACAATTTTTTGTATATCTCTTAAGCTGGGGTTTCCAGGGATTCTTTCAATGTGTTGTTTTGTTCCATTTTTTATCATTCCAAGTGCACCTACTATCACTAGCACAACTCTTGTTTTCAATTTCCACATTTTTTCTATTTCAATTTCCAGGTCTTTATATTTTGACAGTTTTTCAAATTCCTTGATTGCTATGTTACAATCCGCTGGACAAGCCATATCAATTAATAGACAAGTTTTCTCCTTCTGGTTTTTAACAATAATGTCTGGCCTGTTTGCTTCAATTTTTCTGTCTGTGTAGATGGTGTAATCCCATAGAATGGTTACATCTTCTATTTCTGTAACCGGTGCTGGGTGATGTTCATACCAGTGTTTGCCTACAGCTTTTCCATAATGTTTGCATATTGCCCAATGTAAATATTGCCCAACTCTATCATGGCGATTTTTATATTCATTTGGGGCAAGCACAGAACAGCCTGAGATTAGGTGGTCTATTGTTTCTTGGTGTTTATCACAAAACCTGCATTTTGGATCCATATTATTATGCATAATATTTGCCTGAAAGTTTATCGTGAAAAGACTTTAGTCTTGTGCTGCAAGAATAAAGCCTTCAGTTTCAGACTTTAATCCAGATGCACGTAACCATCGATGAGTATTAACTTTGTCAACATTGGATTTATTGGCACGTACTGGATATTGGCCATGCAGAGGTTTGTCTTGCCAGCGCTGTTTCATCTGTTCAAGAGCTTTATCTTTGGCTTTCATTTTCATATTCTTTGCCGCAATAGTCGGCTCTTGGCTTCCGTTCTGCATAAAAAAATGAAAGAAATAGTGTATAAAGTGAACTATAGACGGCTACGACTGATATTAAAAACTGAATTGAATTCTCAGAACAGAATTATGGCCATAGTTGGTTCTTGGTTTCTGTTTTGCTTTTCTACAGAATCTACAAGATGTAAATCTTGTTTGTATTTTCTGCCTTCTTTTAATATTGAATATTTTTTCTCTTTGTTTTCATGTTTTTTGACTAATTGCATCATCCAGTCGTTTGTTGTTTCTATGTATGTTAGTAAGCCAATAGTTGTTGTCTTGTATGACAATTCTAGCTGAATAAGAGCTCTTCCACCTTCTTTACGGGGTATGTATATACGGTCTATATCAGCCATTGGATGATGCATCTTATGCTTAGAAATAAGCTTTCTTGTTTTAGAATCCATTTACCTGATGTCGTTTAGAGTCCAGTTTAAGATGTTGAAACTATATTGGACAACTGGGATTGCAAGACCAAAGTCTTTTCACTAGAAACTTTCATAATAATGTGGATCCAAAATGCAGGTTTTATGACAAACACCAAGAAACAATAGACCATTTAATCTCAGGATGTTCTGTACTTGCCCCAAATGAATATAAAAATCGTCACGATAGAGTGGGGCAATATTTACATTGGACAATGTGCAAACACTATGGAAAATCTGTAAACAAACACGGGTATAAACATCACCCAGCACCGGTTACAGAAATAGAAGATGTCACCATTCTATGGGATTACACAATCTACACAGACAGAAAAATTGAAGCAAATAGGCCGGACATTATTGTTAAAAACCACAAAGAAAAAACTTGTTTATTAATTGATATGCCTTGTTCAGCGGATTGTAGCATAGCAATCAAGGAATTCGAAAAACTGTCAAAATATAAAGACTTGGAAACTGAAATAGAAAAAATGTGGAAATTGAAAACAAGAGTCGTGCCAGTGATAGTAGATGCACTTGGAATGATAAAAAATGGGACAAAACAACACATTGAAAGAATCACTGGAAACCCCAGCTTAAGAGATATACAAAAAATTGTCTTATTAAGTACAGTCCTACACTAAGGAAAACTTTGTCTATGTAACGCTTAGGATGATAGGGGAGACAGAAAAGACATGAAATGGAGCCATAACAACACGCCACGACCTGCCTTAGGCCTTCCCGCAGACTTGGTTGGTAGTGCGACCATAGCAGAAATCAAATATGATGAAAAATGATATAATAATAATAATGAAAACATTTCTTTTAAAATTTTATTATTTTATTAATTTATTTTATTTATTAAGACGTTAGTATCATTTTTAGTATGACAAAGTAAAATTTTTCCAGGAAATCATAATTATCCCTCCGTGGAAATTCCACGGGTTCTGCTAATAATAATAATAATAATAATAATAATAATAATAATAATAATAATAATTTCACTCATTTGTGAATAAGTCCTGAAATTTTCATTAAATTCCGACTGTTATTTTATTTTTGCAAGAAATTCCAAAACGATGTGTTTTTATCGCTAAATGTTCAATACTAATCTTTGGCTCACCCGCTGACGTAAGAAATACAAGATTTTTACACAAATTAAGAATGTGTTAAAAAGAATTTGAAAAAAAATAATAACATTCTCAACAAATACTTCAGTCTTCCTTTTTATTCATAACATAAATGTATTTGACTATAGTTCTGAGATAAGATAGTATTTACATTGTTCGGACTGTTGTCCTTATCTTTATTACCATGTTTACGACGTTTCATAGCACCTGAAGAAGGCCAGATCGTAGAACGGCCGAAACGTTGTAAACATGGTAACATAGATGAAGAAAACAGCCCAAATAATGTAAATAATATAACACTAATATTATGACGCTGGGTCCTTTTTCATCATGGCCTGTTCTGTTTTGGGGAATTTTTGGAGGTGCCTTCTATAAATATTTTTCTTATTTATTATCATTTATACGTATAACAATCAATGTCCAGACGTTTTGATGGCTTTCTTTAATAAATAAAATATATTTCAGTAATAAAATAATTTCTCATAACTTTCTATATCATATTTTCTAGAATTTCATGTGACATTAAAAATGTGATGATAAGAGCAGGTATTCTTAATATAGATGTTTGGTGTTATTTGAGGATCAGATAAAAATTAACATTTATATTCGCTCTCCAGACTTTGTCCCAATCCGCGGTTTCCCATTGAAAGAAACAAAAGAGAATTCTTGAAAGAAGACGTGCCCACCCACTAGTTACAGTGTCGACCGCTAGGCGTCTCTTGACTTGACGTTCGGTCAATGTTTACCAATTAAACGTAGGTCATCATTCTTTTCACGGCCGCCATCTTTTGTTGCTCCATAATAGCAAGCGATAATTCTGATTTTCCATGTTTTGATAATCTTCTCATATACTGATGAGGATTAATTAACCCCAATTTATATCAAACATGGCTGACTGAAAAGTGATGTGCGTGCAGTGTGTGCATAAGAGAGAAATGCATGTACAGTTGTTGTAAAAACTAAACAGACTCTAAGTATCCGCTTGTCTGTCTATGAAGGGCTGGTTTTTATAGGGGTTCATGACTCAAAGAAGAAGCACTTGACTAGAGCAAATGTAAATAATGATAAATTTATTTTATAAGTGCGTTACTATAGAAAAATAATTTTAAATTAATTTCTAGAAACTTACCAGATCCACAAACAGTTTTTTCTTTTTTTTTTTTTTTAATCATATCACCCCGGACACTGGTGTGCAGGGGGCTACGTAATAGTGAAAAGATTGGAAAAGAGAAAGCCGGAAACCACATCCTAAACAGGGAACAAGTGATGAGCCTCTACACCTGTTCAATAGAGGTGGGTGGAGTGTGAACCGGGCGATAGTTCAGTCTATCTACTCCAATTGAAAAAAAAAACAAATAAACAAAAAGGAAAAGTGAAAAGATTGGAAAAGAGAAAGCAGGAAACCACATCCTAAACAGGGAACAAGGGATGAGAATCTGCACCTGTTCAATAGACGTGGGTGGAGTGTGAACCGGGCGGTACACTTAATAATAATTTACAAATAATTCAGAGGAAGATATTTTATTTATGGGAACTGGATTTTTGCTGTCTTTCTTTACAATGTGTCAAAAAATGTCTCCTTTATCGAGGTCTCCATTTTTGGCCTTTTAACTAAGATCAAAGTGTAGTCTGTGTCTGTATCTGTTTGATCTGATTTTCTCTCTCACAACTTTACTTATTTCATTTTCTCACTAAAAACAAACTAATGCTTATTCGATCGATCAAAACAGTTTGGCAGGGTGTAATTGTCGTGCAAAATAATGAAGCTATAGACGAGCACAGTTATTTTTTGTTTCATTTGTATACAAAAATAATTTCAAATGAATTGCTAGAAATTATTTTCATAATTCATGCGTCATACTATATCAGTTACTTGGAGTGAATTAATGTTTTGCTGTATAAATTTAATAACTTAAAAGAAATAAAAAAAAGTGTGGGCCTAGTGTACGGGCTGACACAAATCTTCCACGGTTTTCAGCTATAGGTCAAGAGCTTGGAGAGGAGATAGGCACTGATAAGATGTCTGAAAGGATCCTGAGGAAGAAAAATCAAAGTCAGTTAATTCTGCGACCCCTACAAGGTGACCGCACAACGATAGAAACGTTGGACTGATGATGATTAATGATGCTGATTTAATATTGGAGTAGATAGACTAAACTATCACCCGGTTCACACTCCACCCATGTCTATTGAACAAGTGAAGAGGGTCATTCCTTGTTCCCTGTTTAGGATGTGGTTTCCGGCTTTCTTTCTTTTCCAATCTTTTCACTCTTACGTAGCCCCCTGCACATCAGTGGCGTTACCGCCTTGCTCGGGGTGATATGATTGAAAAAATTAAAAAATAAAAAATAAACCGCTGAAATGTCTTCTTATAATAAAATATATTTTTTTAACTTACGTGCGTTGAATATCTGCTCGGAACAACTAATCGGAGAGCCGAGTTCAAATTCCAGTTGAATTCGTTGCATATTCACTTACGTGCAAATATTCGCGGAAAAGGTATTAAGCCGTCTCTTCTCCCTTCAGCTATGGGTTAAATATCAGGACAGATTGGGTTCTGTAGCCTTGGTCTACCGCGAAAATTAATGGCAGCCTACTGCGGGATAATCTTCTGCATAATCAGTCGAGCCTCTTTCGAGATATGATCACCCAAGTGGGTATCAGGTATGGCACTTAACTGACTTATATATGTACTGAATTGTCTTTTTACGGATTATCAACCATTTGTAAGTTATTTAAGACTAAAAAATATTTTTATATTGCAATAATTTGGAGGGAATAAATATTTCACTAATGC
This sequence comes from Ascarosepion bandense, assembly GCA_037127315.1. Classification (NCBI taxonomy): domain Eukaryota; kingdom Metazoa; phylum Mollusca; class Cephalopoda; order Sepiida; family Sepiidae; genus Ascarosepion; species Ascarosepion bandense. Next base: position 6,317,233 of record JBBBDQ010000763.1, read on the forward strand.
AAATCTTACTCATTAACCCATAGCTGGGAAGAGAGAAGAGGTGGCTTCATGCCTATCCCAATGGTATATGCCCGTAAGTGAATATAACGAACCCGACTGGAATTGAAACTTAGTTTCAATTCTGATAGGTTCTCTTTTGTACCACATGCATATCCAACTTTATTGTTTTGAAACCAGCGTGGTCAAGGTCAGATAAGGTAGGCTTTGGAATTATACAAAAAATGTGTCAGGATATGACTTGATCACTCCCTGATATAATGGACGGAAATTGTTAGTAGTGAGCAGTCGTTCGAGAATCAGGATTTGAATTAAGATCGAGAAAGGCCAATGAAAAAGGCGGCACTTTGACCCTTCAATGCGTGTGTGCAGTCACCTTTGACCATATTTCCACTTTAAACGACACATCACCTGATGAAAGAATAAATTAAATGATATATTTTTTATATAAACGTTGTCAGTCTTTATATTTCAAGCCGTTCATCAACATTGGTTCTCAGGTGGAGTATATAACAAAGGTAATTTTGACTTCGGTAGACGCGTTCCAAAAACTGAGTAAAGTATTAAGACAGAGGAAACTTTTACTAGAAGCAATGTGATGTCAGTTCTTCAATATGGCAGCGAAAGTTTGTCAATATCAACAAAGATGAAGGGAAACTTGAAGCAGCTTAAATGTGGTTCTATAGAAGCATACTGGATATAAAGTGGGAGATCAATTCCATATTACAATCAATATATAAACTGACCCCTCATTTTGTGGCCATGCTACTTTCTACACATTTATATTACTGAGATCAAAAAGCACAAGGATGCATTCCAGGGGCTGAGTAGAGTATTAAGAAACAGGACAATTTCGCTAGAAACAAAGAAGAGAGTACGGGATTGCTATGTGATGTCAGTTCTTCAATATGGCAGTGAATGCTGGACGATATCATCAAAGATGAAGGGAAACCTTGAAGCAGCTGAAATGTGGTTCTACAAATGGATGCTGCGGATATCGTGAACCGAGCATGTGAGCAATGATGAGGTTTTGGAAATGATGGAAACGAAAAGGAAACCAATATTAAGCATCAGGAAGAGACAACTAAAGTTCCTGGGACATGCAGTGAGGAAGGAGGGCTTGGAGAACCTGATACTAACAGGCCAGATAGATGGAAAAAGAGACAAAGGAAAGCAGCGGATAATATATTTAAAAGGCCTGAGCAGGTAAATGACAGAACGGGGGCTGAGAGACGTTACAAGAGAAAGCGTGCTCAGAGCCACCAGGGATAAGGAGACGTGGAAGGCCATGAAGGGACAAGGTACATAAAAGAAGAAGAATTGTACGCGAACCGGTGGGTCAATGTGATATCGCCGTAAGCTTTCCTTTCCTACCATCTGTATGAGATCTTTTAGTTTCCTTCCTGTAAAGTTATCATCAGCACCGGGTCATCTGCATATCTAATGAGTTTACGTTTGTGAAACCAATACTGACCCCGAGCTTAATTTTTAGATCGCGTCAGTGTAAAAGTTGAAGGCAATATATGTCGGGTCTCACTGTGAAAAAATTGACCCAGGTCACCGCGTTCGATTTCGCACATATACCCTTAAAATGATGTGAATCGATTTCTTCTCCCGTCAGCTATAGGTTAAATAGAAGAAGAGACTCGGCTTTCTAGCCTTGGTTGGTAATCATTTGAAGAGATGGATAACGGAATTTTGCACAAATACCCTTAAAAACATGTGAATCGATTTCTTCTCCCGTCAACTATAGGTTAAATAAAAGAGGTAACTCGGCTCTATAGCCTTGGTTGGTAATCAGTTGAAGAGATGGATAACTGAATTCGGAACTGGACTACTCCCTTCACCCGTAAGATGTCTTGATGCTATGGAATCCACAGCAATAGCGTGCTGCGGCCGTATGTTCTTAATTATGAAGGACTCTTATATTCGCCCTATCTAGGGTAATCCATTTGGTAGAGTCAGAGATGAACGCATTTAGTCCTTATGGTTTTTGAGAAAGCGAAATACGAAAGCTATAAAAAATTTAGTATATCCTTGTTGAATATGGAAGGTTCAATTAAAGAATCAATCAGTTAATTGCCATACGTGACAAATGCTTCGGCAATCATGTCTCTTTCGATCCATAACTGACTAGGCAGAAGATTTTCCCGAAGCAGGTTGTAATTTCTTTCTGCAGTAGACTGGTTGTGAACCTAGTATATTCTTCCATTCAATTCTTTTATCCAGATCAGTCAGTTAAGTGCCATGCGTGATACACGCTTGGGCGATCATGTCTTTTTCGATCCATGACTGACTAGACAGAAGATTTTCCCGCAGAAGTTTGCCATTTTTTCCTGTGGTAGACTTGTTGCCATCCAAGGCAATAGGACTTAGTATATTCCTCCATTCAATTCTTTTATCTAGATCAGTCATTTAAGTGCCATTCGAGTTACACGCTAGGGCGATCATGTCTTTTTCGGTCCAACACTGACTAGACAGAAGATTTTCTAGCAGTAGCTTGCCATTTCTTTCTGTGGTAGACTGGTTGCCAACCAAGGCTATAGGACTTAGTATATTCTCCCACTCAATTATTTTATCTAAATCAGTCAGTTAAGTGCCATGCATGATACACGCTTGGGCGATCATGTCTTTTTCGATCCCAGACTGACTACGCAGATTTTCACGCAGTAAGTTACCAATTCTTTCTGAGGTAAACCGGTTGATAACCAAAACTATAGAATCTTTCCTGTTATTTAACCCATAGCTAAAGAGAGAATAGACGGATTAATAATACCTTTCCCGAGGATACTGGCACAGAAGTGAATGCCACGAATTTAATTGGAATTCCAAAGCGGCTTCCCAATTTCTTATTCCGAGAAACAGTAAACTACAACACATCAGATTGGAGAAAAGACAAGATTAACACCGATAAAAATTTCGCAAATTTTATTCGAGATGGTTTTATGAAAATTTATAAATCATGAAATTCACAGATACATAACGCTTCATCTTATAAGCATCACAGAATAGTATCACAGATTTTCATTGTTAAAAAACTGGAAAAGAAATGAAATATATATTAGGTAACGAAAAAAGTCCTTGCCTTCGACATGAAAAAAAAAATAAGACAAAGACTTTTTTCCTCAAAGAGATCAATGCTACGCAAATGAGCGCTTCACTTACCAGGAATTAATTGTCAACACGAGACATGCAGAGATTTGATGATGCCAACTCCTTGATTGTATTCTCTTAAGACTTAAGTAATGGGGTGTTACTACTTTCACGTTTGTCAAAACACCGAACCACATTCACACCAGCTTGTGGGGGTGCTTGAACAACGAAATTAACAAAATAAAATTTGATTTTTTAAAAACTAATCTGTTACGTCTCTCTTTGATTGGATTCCCTCAATATAAATGGGGGTCCGGGGCCGTCGGACCCTCTACCCTTCTTCTATCCGCTACTGACACAGCACCCTGTACCCCATACCACAAAAACAAACCTACACCCATGTAAGATGGACAAGTCAACAAATGGTGCAGAATGAGATGCTACCAAATTCTCAAATCATCTATGCAGTATTTTCATATCTTGAAACTAAGTTCTTGGGACACGCAATGAGGAAGGATACTAACAGGCTAGATAGAGGGGAAAAGAGACAGGGGAAAGCAACAGATAACATATTTGAAGGACGTAATCAGGTGGATGACGGAATGAGGATTGCAGGTGAAGGCGTGCTCAGACCCACCAGGTATAGAGAAACGTGGAAAGCCATGATCGCCTACGTCCTGAAGAGACAGAGCACATAGAAGAAGAAGAAGAAGAAAAAGAAGAAGAAGAAGAAGAAGAAGAAGAAGAAGAAGAAGAAGGCCGTTAGCATATCAGCAGTAGACCTGGTGAAGCGGAAACCATACTGTTGGTCCGAGAGGAGCCTGTGGACTGTGAGATGCTGAACCACCTCGGCGTTGATAATGGTTTCAAACACTTTGCCAAAGACCGGAAGGAGGCTGATAGGGCGGTAATTAGTGGGGTCCGAGGGATTCCAACTGGCAGGAAGCAGATAGGCAGTAGTTGTAGAGCTTAGAGAGGAGAGAGGAGAGTTCATGGGCACATTTCTTCAAGACTATGATTAGGATTCCGTCCCCTCCGATCGCTTTGAAAGGGTCAAATTTCAAGATTACGTTAGAAACCAGCTACGGGGCAATGTGGAAGTCATTCAGTTGAGCCTCAGTTCTAGTTGGAAATCGTGTGTAGATACTCCAGACGAATCTAGTCTCGAATTGGTGGAGAATCTCCGAGCAAAGCATTCAGCCTTGTCCGCTAAGGAGGTGAGAACCTCAAATTCATTGATTAGAGTGGATATTGAGGTTTTGCTCTTGTTAAGCACGGTTTTACAGAGTCGACAGTAGTCTTTGGCGCTGAACTTACAGAATGCTATGCGTTGCTTCATTCTGGCAGCAAACAACATCTAAGCTTCGTTAAGTATCTTTTTACATTTATTACGAGCTGAGGTAAAAAGGTGCTTGGTTTGGTCCGACGCGTGGCTTCGATAAAGCCGGAAGACGTGATTCCGGTGGACAATGGCGGCCGAGCAAGAGGGCAAGAACCAGAGGGACAAATGGGATTTAAGCTGAAATTTCCTGGCTAGGATGAATGCATCGATGCCAGCCTTAACACAAGAGGAGACCTCGGATGCACAGTCTTCAACGGGAAGACTAAAAACGTTGTTTCAAGGGACGTCACACAGGAATTTGCGGAACGAGTCCTAGTCTGCTCTTTGGCAGGAGTAGGATATTCTGCTGGTCTGAGTTTCTTGGGTAGATTTGGAGTGGAATGATATGTTTACAGAAACTACCGCGTGGTCAGAGTTTCCGAGAGGGTAGAGCTGCTTGGCAGTGCAAGCAGAGGTCTAGCAGTGAGTCACTTCCATTAGGGTTATTGGTGAAACTCGTGAGGAAATCCACCACTTGCGTAAGAGATTGGGTGATTGAAAAATACATGGACACCAGCAAGATCGGTGAGTTTTCCAGCCACTTGGTATGGTGGGCGTTAAAATCGCCAAACACAAATATATATGCAGATGGATGAGAAGAAATGGCATTATCGATATTGTTAGAGATGTTATCAAGTACTGAACAGTCAAAGGAGGTAGAGAAAAGAAAAGATAGCTAACCGAGCTTAGAAGTGAGAGACGGAAGCACATGAAAGAATGATCCAGGGATTCAAAAGAGGTTACCTAAAAGAGGTGTTCGCTGACATAAACACCAAGCCCATGGACATTGGAGTCCTTCCTGAAGAGGGGATAGAAGCATCAAGGTTAGTTTCACAGAGAGCAAAGATATCAGGTGAGTTAGTTTGAAGGAATGATTCTACGTTGTAAAAGTTAGTGCGAATACCTCGTATGTTTGCGAAGGAAACGCAGACAGGTTTGGGCGTTTTCTGATTAGCTGGTTTAGTTTTACTATTTTGTTTGCGTGTATTCATAGTGATTTATTTAGAGAGAGACAAACAGCGAGATCTAGAGTAGAATCAGTCGGTCACTGTATGCAGCATGTGTAGTATGGAGACTGTTGCCGCTTGCAGCATAATGTGGCCACGGGGTTGCCCACCGGATGTTCATGCAGGGACGCGATATGGCACTACAAGAAACCCCGATATTATTCAATTGTTTATCAGAGCAGCCTCTTAAGACGCTACGCAAGAGTTCGGGCTCCTAAGTACCAGTCTGAAGCAGCAACCAGGAAACTGCCAACCCGGTAACTACAGAAAGAGACGTTGCCACCATATTCAAATACTGCAAAGTGTTTGCAACTGAACTAACACTAAGACCGAAGGAGAGGGAAAAAAACCGGTTTACCCCTTCCTAAACAAGAAACAAGGCGATCGCCTCTGCTACTGTTCAAAAGAAGAGGGTGGAGTGTGAAATGGATTAATACCTTTCTCGAGGTTATTTCCTTGGATGTAAATGCAGAGAATTCGACTGGAATTCGAACTCAGCTCAATGCCAGCTTTCACCCAGGAAGTGACAGCAGTGGCGCAGTCTTCAACGCGGAGACTAAACACTTTTTCCCAATTAATGTAGCATAGGAAATTGCGAGACAAATCCCTGTCTTCTCTAGCAGTAGAAAATTGTTGGTAAGAGACTCCTGGAATGAGTGAGAGTGGAGAGAGATATCAATAAAAACGACAGCTTGATCAGACTGCAAAGTTTGGCAGGAGTTAGGAACAGAGGTGAAGCATAGATCCAGTCGAGAAGGGTGCCCTGAAGGGATACTGCCAACCGAATCAGTGGCATAGTTTTCTAGTCATTTGGCATGGTGGGCGTTAAGATCTCCGAACACAAATATGTTAGCGAAAGGGTGGGAGGAAGTAGCCTTATCTACATTGTCAGAGATACTGTCAAGTAAGGAGCAGTCGGGAGAGGAAGGAGAACAATGCAGAAAGAAAACTTAGCTAACTGAGTTACGAAGTGAAAGACATGTATGGATGGACAGGTGATTCGAAAGATGGCGTTCTAGCTAGAGGAAGGTGTTCACTCAATTAACCTATAGCTGGAGGGAGATGGATTAATACCTTTCTCAAGAGCATTTCCTCTGATGTAAATGCAACGAATTCGACATTATAGCGTTTCGTTAATCTTCGTTAATTTCCGTAATATATATATATATATATATATATATATATATATATATATATATATATATATATAGTGATGATCCACGTATATACTGTCTTAATATGTATAGGAAAGAATATTAATAAAAAAAAGTTTTGAATTTAAAAATGTACTTTTTTGGGGACAGTATTTGTTTATTTTTATTATTGTATTTTATATTTCAGACCGCCCTCGGCCCTTCATCAGAAACGAGTGATTTTTAAATTTGAATTAGAAACGTATTTCACGATAGCGTGATTTTAGTTCTACATACACTCGCAGAAAGAAAGAAAAATACTGGATTTTAAAATCAAATACACACAAGCTAGGGTTAAATAGGGACTTAGGTGTGTTGAATCTTTACAAATATTTCAATGGCTAAAATTTTTTTCAGATATTCCAGGAAATTTTTATTTAAAACAGACTTTCTCTGCGGACATGCCGCATGTTGTGAACAAACACACCACGTGATGTAAACACAAAAAATATTCGAACGCTATCGTGAAATACGTTTCTAATTCAAATTTAAAAATCACTCGTTTCTGATGAAGGACCGAGGGCGGTCTGAAATATAAAATACAATAATAAAAATAAACAAATACTGTCCAAAAAAGTACATTTTTAAATTCAAAACTTTTTTTATTAATATTCTTTCCTATATATATATATATATATATAGTGCAATAGTTGTTACAATGGTTTATAAATTCATAGTATCACTAGACAAAAATTTTCGCGTTTAGAAGCTGACCATGTGTTTTGGTCGCCTCTTCTTTGGGTGATCAAGTTGGTATGAAAATTATCTGATGAAAAAGACCGTTTATTTGTGGTGAAATTCTTCTTTTTTTTTTTTAGGTGAAAGTGGGATTGGGATGTCATTTGGATTCTGTTGACCTTATTAAAGTCTTAGGGTTAGGTGTTTGGGGGCGGCTTAGTTCAGGATAGGTTTTCCTATTTATCTTGTCTGGATGTAGCCTGGTGGCGTCGTAGGTGTTATTATTTGGTTTAGGGTGGGTATGTGTTGTTTTGTTTGGGGGCTGATAACTTCTTCGTTTAATTTTAGTTATTTTGTATTGGGGTATGTGTTTTTTTTTTTTTTGTTCTTTGCAGTGTCGATATTTTCTTTTATTTTTCTACTATTTTCAGGTAGCTGGACTTATTGCTGGTGTGGTATGGGATTTGTTATCTTTTGTTTCTACGTTTTTTGTTCTGTTTATTAATAGGGTTGGTTATGTGTCTTTATTGCATTTTCTGGGGGGTCGTGTGGATGGGGGTGTTTATTTGTTTATTTAAATTTTAACGATATTTGCGATGTTTGCATAATACTGCTAAATCGTTCCTTAGATTTAATAGTTCGCTACTGTTGGGGTACTTTAGAATGTGTAGCTTTTCACTTAAACATAAAGGGCAGATGTCGTCAAGTGAGTTGCAAGTTCTAGTTTTTTCTAGGAATTTCCATTTTACTTTAGGTTTCTGTTTTGAATCCTTTAGCTTCCAAAAGTATGTAGAAAGGGATGTTTGGTTTCGGTATAAGTTGTTTTTGAATGAAGTTAAGTGCATGTACCAGCGCTGCTTAAAAGTGTTCTTAGTTGATCCGATATACACTTTATTTATAGTTGGATTTTCAATAGATGTTATGTTGCATTGATAGATTATAGAGCTTGTTCTACATTTATTTTGTAGTGGGCAGTTACTAGGGTTTCTACAATTGCACATGTTTTCGTTGTTGTGTTTGATTGTATTTTGGTTGTCGGTTTTATTTTGATCTGCGTGTTGATTTAGGATATATTTGTTATGGTTTGTTATGATTTTTTCTAGGTTGTTTGTGCAACTGTAGTTTAGTTTAAGTGTATTTTTGTTGAAGATTTTACTAAGAGGGTTATTTGTAGGGAAATGTTTTTTAATTAAGTTCAGAAACGTTTGTCCTAGCTTGGTGTTAATCATTTCGTTGAAAGGAGGTGCGTACCAAATGATTTTTCTGTTTCTATTTTTCTTGTTGTGGTTATAGTTTGTTATGTATTGGATGTCTTGGTTTCTGTAGCCGCTTTTTTAGGACTTAAAAAAAAGTTAGCGTCCTTTCTCTCCTACCAATCCTTTTTCCTCACCCCACCCCCCAAAAAAAACCCACACGTGTTCCTACCAGCACCGTATCAGTATGAATTTGATAGAAGAACCAAAGAAAGTCAAAAGATATCTGCAAAAATGTCGAAAATGCATCTTATTTCTTGTGACTACTGGTAACGTATGCTGATCGTAATTACTGCTGTCAGGTTCTTAGAATTTAGACTAGTTAAAGAAAATGTTCGTCTAATTCATGCTGTGTATATTTTATTACAGATATTTTCTTTCAGAGTGACTATATTTTGAATTTTTTTTTTTGTTTTTTTGTCTGTAGCTACCATAAGAATAAGATTCCATAGAATTTAAAATGAACTTTTTTTTCTCCCTCCGTCCTCAGTCTAAAAAAAAAAAGTTAGCGTCCTTTCTCTCCTACCAATCCTTTTTCCTCACCCCC